>OZ004709.1:108967930-109061443 GCA_963924515.1 Vespertilio murinus
AGGAGGGGGAAGTACTGTATTGTCCACGTACTCTGAGGTGAATGGAACACTGAGATTGACTAGAACAATGGCACATTTAAAGTTATTATAGATATTGTTATACACAATGAACTCTAGGGAGCTGTTGGATGCAGTGTCAGTGTTGCTGGCGGAAGTGGATTTCTGAATCATATCCCGGGACCAACGTAATGGTCAGAGTCACAGCAAATGTGGCAGTGGCACCGCAAGCGTTTCACCTTTATTCCCTCCCAGCTCTGTTAGGGTTTGATGGAAGCAGCAACTGTTGCAGCCAGCTGCATACCCTACAGGAAACCTGGAAGTGAGGGAGAAGCTGGCCAAGGTGGGCCGCTGTGTCTGCTCTGTGCAGCTACCTCTCCCGCTCGCTCTGAAATCTTGGCTGGTGAATCAGGCCAATGCAGCAGGGTGGTTGTGTGTACATGGTCTCTTTCTGCCAACATGTAACCCCCCTGCAGTTACCTTTCTACCTTTTTGTTGTTTACAATAACACCAAGAACACAGGTTTATTAAGGAAAAGAAAAAATCGAACTATCCGAGTAAAAAGGAAATTATTTATGGTGACCCAAATTAAATATATATATTGGAATCATCCTGTATATACTTTCACAGCCTGCTTTGTTTATCTTGCTACTCCTCGTGTCACATATGAGTTGCATTTAAAACAAAGTGCTGGTTCCTCTTCTTTATGCTGCTCTCGCACCAATTCTACCCGCTGTAAAATTTTATTTTCTTGTTGAGTCGGTCATCATTCTCTTTCCTGTCCCACAAAAGAAAGACACACTCAGGTCTAGTAAAATATGTTGCTCTCTATGGGACAAGTTTAAGTTAAAAAAAAACAAGCTCTCATCTTACACTGTGTGAAAAAAAAGAGAAACTTACAGAGAAAGAGACACGATTAAGCAGGGAATTAGTTCCTGCTGCAGCAGGAAAAGGATTTAGAAAATGAGAAGTCTGCAAATTAATTAACTTAGAAATGCTTTCCAGAACTTAGAAATATCTCAAGAAGAAAAAGGAGGAGGAGGAAGAGGAGAAGGAAGAAGAGGAGGAGGAGAAGGAGGAGGAGGAGGAGGAGGAAACTCCTCAAGATTTTGGAGCTGAGTATTTGATCAACAGTTCACTTAGGATATGGGTGTAGGAAGAACCAAACAACACTCCCCCTAGGTTAGAAATTCCGTGAGGATCTCTAGCCCGCAAAACCTCTATTGCAAGACAAAACTAACTAGAGGGAATGGCAGGGAAAGAAACAGGGCAGTGAACAACACAGCAAGAAAGTTGAGAACAATTGTTTCCTCAAAAAATACGCTTTTACCTTTCTGTATTGTGCAAATATTCTAAATTAAGTATAAACAGAGAATGAGGCTCTGTTTACATTAAAATGAAGTGCATATTTTTAAATAAAATTTAAAAGTTCACTAAGAAAATTAGTTTACAATTGTCACTTCAGAAGGCAGGTCTTGTAAATATCATTTTTTCTTGGATGACCTGTCATATTTTTTCAATCTCTTTTCTCACTTAATTTTGTTACAGAAATAGGGAAACCCTTTTGAATTAAACTAATATGTGGGTAAAATTGGAAAAATTTTTGTCTCTAGGGTGAGTGGGTCCATATTCTCTCTTAAGACAAAAAAAAATATTTCCCCCCCCAGGGGGAAAAGAGACCAAATGTCAATTTTTATAACATTGTGTGTACAGGCTGGGAACCTAAATTTGTCTATTACACTGCCCTCAAAATCAGGTCTTGTATGACTACTTGTGTTTGGTCTGTGTCCTTTTCTATCAAGTTGCTACTGTATTTACTGCGAATCAATGTTCCGAGTTTACTAGGGCATTAATGGATCTTGATCTCAGTTCTTGAGACTCCTCAGCCATTATATTGCACAGTCTTAGCGGAAGGTATTCATCATCCCTAGTAGCCATAGAGCACAGCACACTCATAGACAATAAGCAGACATGGGAAAGCTGAAACAGACTCCTGTCAGTCTACTTTTCAGAAGCAATTACTATTATTGGGCTCAATTCCACTGGTAGTATGAAGAGTTGTTCACTCTGTAATAGCAGCGGAATAGATAGTTACATGTCTGTGGGGTTTGCCTTTATTTCTGCTTTTCCTCTAAGATGTATTAAGAACAACAACGAGAATAACTCTAGTGACTTCCTTTGAACACTTTACCTTTGAAGTGGACAGAAAAGTGAATGGTCACCGAAGACCCTTTGAAAGCCCATGTCAGGGAACAGGGAGAGGAGGTGGAAAAGGATGGGAAGGGAGAATTATAAGGATGGAGAAAAGGTGGATTTAATTTATTTTTCCAGGCAGTGTTCCCCAGATGAGAAAAAAAGAAAAGGGACTTCAGTTCCCACAAGCTACATTATTTGTAGATAAAGTTATTTAAAGCTATCTCAGAAACTGATTATGCTTTATAGTCTTTCTTAAGGTTTTGTGGGCTTTCTCTTACTTTACAGTTTATTTGTTGAGGTAAAGGAAAAGATGACTCCATCTCTTTAAATTATACAATTTTAAACCGTGCAGGTCACATCTGCCCTGAGATCCAAGGGTCTCCATCAAGAATCAGATGTTAGCCGAAACCGGTTTGGCTCAATAGATAGAGCATCTGCCTGCGGACTCAAGGGTCCCAGGTTCAATTCCGGTCAAGGGCATGTACATTGGTTACGGGCACATCCCCAGTAGGGGGTGTGCAAGAGGCAACTGGTCGATGTTTCTCTCTCATCGATGTTTCTAACTCTCTATCCCTCTCCCTTCCTCTCTGTAAAAAATCAATAAAATATATATATTTTTAAAAAAAGAATCAGATGTTAAGTCAAAGCTTAGGAACCATTAGGTGTAAGAACAGATATTGAGGCAAGAAACAAGATGGAAACTGAGGAAAAAGAGCAATGTTCCCTCAGAATAGGTTTGGGGTGCCCAGAACTCCTTTTTACCAGGTGCAAGGGTTGCATTGTAACCAAACTTGCTTTTAGAG
Organism: Vespertilio murinus; assembly: GCA_963924515.1. Taxonomy (NCBI): domain Eukaryota; kingdom Metazoa; phylum Chordata; class Mammalia; order Chiroptera; family Vespertilionidae; genus Vespertilio; species Vespertilio murinus. The sequence goes on from OZ004709.1 coordinate 108,970,927, forward strand.
GAGATGAATGCCTTGCTGGAGGGGGCCTCTGTGGATCATCTTTGGAAAGAGGTAGCATGGGTCCTCCTTTTGTCCACAGCTACATTTAGCTCCTCAGCTTTTATGAGTTCAAATCCAGCCCCAACATGCTTTGTTCATAGTACACTTGGATCTAAACCCAATGGCAATTCAACAAGTAACTAACCAGTCAGGTGCTTAAACACATCATTGCCAGATAGCTACCCAAACCTGAGGAGTCCTGGAAGGATATGCTGCCCCTCCACTGAGGAAGAAAATGAAAATCCTTCCATGAACAATCATTGTATCAAAGAATAGGGTCTCAGACCATCTCATTGGCCTCCAGAACTGCTTTTACTGAATTGAGCTTTCCTGGCACTGCTGGCTGTACAGTGTGTCAATCAGCACCATCAGGTCAGATATGTTCTTTCTGAATAAAAATTAATAACCTGTTAGTTTGATTGCTTCATCCCCTTTGCCTCAATCTATTTTGCCACGTAGGGGAAACCAACCTATTTTTTGGTGTGTGTCCTTCCAATTGTGATGAGGGGCTGGGGTCTCTCCAAGAACTTAGACTTTCCGCTGGGTTTAGGATCCAGACTGTTCTTTCTTGTTCATGGACATGCTGTACTGCCTCTCGTCAGCAACGTCTCACCCATGGGCAAAGCTGGCTGCTCAGGATGTTATACAAACTTGGAAATAAGATGGATGACTATGTGCCATTTCTTTTCTTTTTTAAAAAAATATATATTTTATTGATTTTTTACAGAGAGGAAGGGAGAGGGATAGAGAGTTAGAAACATCGATAAGAGAGAATCATTAATCAGCTGCCTCCCGCACACTCCCTACTGGGTATGTGCCTGCAACTAAGGTACATGCCCTTGACCGGAATGGAACCTGGGACCCTTGAGTCCGCAGGCCAACACTCTAGCCACTGAGCCAAACCAGTTAAGGCGGTCACCATATATGTTAATAATAATTGTATTTTTAACATTTTGAACATTATAGCTTGAAAAAGCCTTTCCTATCTGTTCTATGAAGCCCATCTTACACTGTTTGGGTGTCCTTTATCTAAAAGAACTCTCTTTATTTGATCTCTGTAAGCCAGATTATTACTTCTAACTTTTATGAAAAAAGGCAGAAAGGTGTCATAAGCAGAGAGACAGACAGATTTGAGCTGGAATGATTACTTCCTGCATACTTTTGCAACCTTGAACAGATCACTTAACTTCTTTGGTCATATTTTCCCCTAAAATTGAATGAATCAGATGTGTTGCAATAATTACATTTCTCCATTTATTCATTTGTAAATTGGGAAATCAAATTGGCTAATCTTTAAAGTCCTCTTCAGTTTTAAAATTATCTGATTCTAACATTTAAGAGATTCTTATTCCCATTTAACTTTCAAGTGTCAGCATTACATGCACAAAGATCACTCCTTCTAGTTTAATGCTTGGCTATAGAACAGTAACAGCAGGCTGAGCAGGGAAGACTTCAAATATCCTCCGCAAAGCAGGCTTATAAATCCCCAGGATGCCAGGTCTCCAGGTCATTTTCAGTTCCACTCATAAAAGTACCAGATGCTTCATTAAGTGTAAATCTAAATATCTAACAATTCGGTGGGCTGACATCTAACTTTGAAACAAAGAGAACTATAGTTAAAATAATTATTACAACTTGTGCCAAAGTCCCCTGAGAAAACAACCAACAGATGAGCGTGGTTTATTCCTGGCATCATGATACCATCTTCAAGGACAGATCTCTAGCAAGAAAATATTTTTTTTTCTATCCCTTTGGACTCATAAAACTAATTTTAAAATGTCTTTATATAAAACCTTAAAATAAGGAATATTTTATATAAAATCTTAAATTAGGGGATATTTTATCATGCTTATGAACTTACTGTCTTATCTGACTTTAATTTTGTATATTAACAACAATATGTGTTTCAGTGATGCTTTTTAAAATAAGTATTGGCATTTATTTAATATAAATATCCTTACAAAATTAGAATAACATTTCTAACCTTAGTTAACCTGATTTTCTTTCTTTTCTGAAGTAATTTTAAAATTGTATTGCAAAGCAGAGTGATGATTATAATAATAACCTAACTATTTCAAAAAACTTAATTATTATGAGAACTGAGGATTTCCTGGATGTAAGGCATATGTGAGTAATACATCCATTTTCACATTGAAGGGGAACAGAGTTTGCCACCTCTTGGAGATGTTGATTATTTTGAGCTGACTTTTCTGAAGAAACAAAAGACTCATGAAGAACATTTGACCTTCCTCCTTAAAGACCTATCTCCAAATTCAGTCTCATTGGGGATTAAGGCTCCAACATTAGGGATTTCAGTCCCTAACAATGTTATATTTGTTACTAGCCATATTGATTCTTGGTTCTTGAGTTTGACAAAGAGAGAATTCAGAGTCAGGACCTCCAGCGCAAGGGGAAGTTTATTTAGCATGCAAAGCAAAAGTATACTTGAAGGGAAGAACTCAGTGGGGTCTCACAGAGCTGCCTTGGTCTTTTAGAAAGAAAGTCACAGAGGCAGAAGAAGTGATCCCTCTGGGTTGTGTGGACTCAAGAAACATGTTATAGAGGCAAAAGAAGGGCCCTTGGAGATAGGTTCAGGGGGTTAGCCTGGGACAAGCTACTGCTGTCCGATGTTCCCCTGGTTGCAAGTCTCCTGGGAACCTTAGAACAAGCATGTCAATTTGGCCCATGTTGGTAAGGCTAACATGGGCCAAATAAACAAGGTTTAAGTTTATGTGGGCCGCAAAAAAAAAAAAAAAAAAAAGCTTCAATTTTCATAGAAATGTAGGTTTATTTTGATAGAGACATGCTGAATAACAAAGGGCTGAAATAAGTAAGCATTAACAAAAATAATAGAATATTTTAATAAAAATTAATATTTTTCTTCAATATTAACTTACCAAACACTGAATAACTGCACAAATTAATAAGCATAACACAAATAAACCTATTTTTCTTGTACTTCAAAAATGAAATATTTCCTGTTGCACACACTAAACAAGTAAGCACAAGACTAACGGCTTGGCAATTGGCTGCTAAAATATTGGCTGCTAGTATTAGTGGAGAGAAATGGTGTGCCTAGTTGACCGGCTGACCAGCTGACTGGCTGGTAGGTATGACGTGCACTGACTGCCAGAGGGCAGATGCTCAACACAGGAACTTCCTGAGTGACAGCAACTTTACAGAGTGCCCTCTTACACACTGGGACCCCTCAGGGGTTGTCAGACTGCTGGCTTTGGCCCCATTCCTACAGGCCAGGTTGAGGCATCCCACTTGCCAGAGGGACCCCTCACTGGGCAGATGCCATGCCCTTTGAGCCCAAGTGCCACCCCAGCTGTGGCCAGGGAGGGGTGGAGGGAGGTTGACTTCAGAGCTTGTCCAGCCTGTCTTGCCCAGTCCTGCCCTGCCGGCCACCTTCTAATTAATTTCCTTTCAATGTGCTCAAATCTCTGCACCAGGCCTCTAGTTTTGTGTAACAGGATATTGTAAACATTAAGTTATGACATTTTTATTAAAAAGTTTCTTACATTCTGTTATATTGACTGGGCTGCAAAAATATTCATTGTGGGCTCCATGTAGCTTGTGGGCCGTGAGTTTGACACGCTTGCCTTAGAACTTAGGAGAGAGAAAGGGAAGTATGTGCCAGAGGAAAGAGGGGAACGGGGAAGGCGAGGATATACTTCAGGGAGTGTGCACCGGCATCCTTTGTTATAACGGTTTTTATCCGTTTTCTAATGGCAGGAATTTTAGGGAAGGCTTCAAGAGAGAATCACCATGGAATATTCATCAGCTTCACAGGTGTGTCCTTTATATGCTGATTCATCAAAACAAGCTTATAGGGTCAGGGTTGTGGTCTCTACTGATTGGTTAGGCAGAAGTCATTGGTCATTGCATCTGGTTTTGCTGCTTTTCTGGGCCTGGAGCTGAAACGCAAGGGAGGCCTAGATGTTATCTCTAGTTGATTTCAATGATTTGGCTTGAATGTGCTGGTTATCTAAAAATCCAGAAATTTAACCATTTGCATATGGAGAAGCAGGACTGACAGTTCTTTTTAGAAATGAGCATCTCCCTGTCTCCCACCCAGGGCCCAGTACAATTCCGATAAAGGGGCACACATTGATAAAGTGCTCAAAGTGATTTTCTGGGTCAAGCCCTGCATTACAACAAATATGGATTCCACAGAAGAATAAGTCTTAAATTGCTTACTCTTCCTTTGTGACCACAGTTCCTTTTGCTGCTGCCTAGATTGTTACACAAGCAAATAAATCCTTTTAATTGGCCCACCCTCGGGGCAAACAGCTCACCCCAGCAAGTAATCATGTGGAAGAGTGGAGGCTGCCAGGTGGGGTGCATCCTGCTGAACAATCTTTGCTTTTATTTTACCAACTGATTTTAAAAGGCTGCATTGTAACTTGGCATTAAATATTTAAGAGTGATATTTAGGTAAGATTGATTCATTTAACAGGCATAATGGAGTGGGGAAGCCGCATGGAGCGACTAAAGGGCTTCACAGTGGGAAATCTATGCTAGCAGGCATCAATCCGCACCTGGTAATGGCCATGAATAGGCGCGTCGTCTTGCTATTTAAATAAATTGATGTGCAATTCATCTGCTGTTTAGAGCCATTGGAAATGCACTGCGCTAACTCTCTTCCTTGGCAAGCATCCCAATTAAGGGCCTGGGTCATTTATCAGGAGTGCCAAGTGTAGTTTGAGTTGCTACCAAGCTTCTACCTTTTACCAAAATGGCTATTTGTCCTAAAAGGGGCCACATAGGATGGGAGGAGCAGCAAGGAGTAGTAGGGAAAGGCTGAACGCAGACAACTGCAGTTCACGTCCTGACTTCTCCACTAAGCAGCACATCATTGAATCTCCCCGAAGTTGAATCTTTTTCTCTATAATGGGAAGAATAATGTGCCTGCTTTACTTTCTTGTGAAGCACAAAACAAGATAATAAAAGTGAAAGCACGTTTCCGTTTAAAAAGTGCTCTTCAAATTGTGAGTTATCACTAATAGCATAATCCTTGCAGGGGCACCATCATTTAATAAAACTAAATGTTTATTTCTCCCGATGTTCTGCCTGGTTTTCTCGCCTCCCCTTTCCTGTCTTGATCAGACAACCTCAAAGCTGGGAGGAGAACCGAAGTGTTAGCCTTTTAAAAGATTCACACCTTATGAGATACATAGGTTTGTATTTCTGGGTGCCAACTGTTCAGAGTAGTTTTGTAGTTTCATTAGCCGCCTCTTGGTGATATATACATCAGTAAGGGAGCACTTTAAAAGCATTTAGAGTAGGTATGATCATAAAGAGCAGCAAACTAATTTGAGAAATTTATTTTATGCTACGACTTTTGAATAGATTACTGCTGATTCCAGTCATTTTGAAACATTCCATTCTCTCCTTCATTTTGCCCAGTTGGACATGTTTGGACTTGGGTATAGAATATAGAGATATGATTTATGCCTGTTAATTTTAAAGAACTATAACTCCAAACCAATTAAGTCTGTGGTTTGCATTGAAATGGGAGTTCTGGAAAACAAAAAGTGCTTACTTTTCAATAATGAATGTCTCCCATTGAAAAGTTTGAAACAAGCAATGGGATGAGCTATAATCATTTGTGGTCCATTTTTCTTGCTGCTATAATTAAAGGAAGTGCACAGTAGCCCACTAAAAGTCCAGTGATAGAGTATGCATGTTAAGATTTGTGTTGACTTAAGTTGTTTACCATTAAGTTGATTTCTTTGTTGTTTGCTTTTCTAATTATGTCATGTACATTATTAAATATAATAATAAGATGTTGACTGAAGTTTGCAGAATATTACTTAATCATTAATGTCTAATGTATTTCAATATCCTCTATGATTAAACCTGATGGCTGACTTAGTCAAATAAAGATATTTCCATTAAGGGCAAGTAGTGCAACAATAATTCAACTCCATCCAGTAGAGCATATGCAGTGTCTCCTTTTATGTAGCTAGGTGATATTTTCCACCCCCTTTCACTATTCGCTGACAATTGCCATCCGATGCGCTATAACTCTTCTGTCTACTCAGCCTTCTGCATTGATTTTTATCTTTCCTGGCTAACTGTCACCAGAATAATGGTTTCAATGAAAATCTAGTTGGTATCAAGTTTTTTTTTTTTTTGCTTAGGAACCAGCATGTGCAAAGAAGCATTGGCTATATTGATAAAGTTTAGTGGAAAAACACCTTTCCGGATTTGCTTGGAACAGAATTTCTACTATTTTCAACTAAACATTCTTTGCAAGATATTAAAAAATAAATAGTGGCAGTAGCTGATTAGGTAGATGGTGGGACACTACTAAATTAGACTGCTATTTATCTGGAGTTTTAACATGAATAAATGCTCAATTCTCTGACTAATCTTTTTGTAAAAAACAACAATGGAATTCACAGTTCCCTTCTTGAACTCCTCTTCCTCCCCATACATTATTGTGATACTGTATTCATATTTTTGTTAAACTATAATCTTCAGAATATTTAAATTCACACTACTCATAAAGATATAAAATGAACACATGCCAACATTTTATTTACTTACTAACTATTGAGGGGAACTATTAAAATGTTACAATTCATTCAAAGGTGAATCAGAAGAACAGACTTACATAGATAATTAGAAATTATATAATGAATTTGTTAGCACATGCAAAACTCAACATCCTATGGCCACTAAAATAATGTTAGAAACCATATTTTGTATAGGGTGGAAAATAATTATTACCCTATCAAACAAAATATAATTACATTTCCAAGTACAAGAATCATCTTTATTGCAATCAGTTTTCTACAACTTATAGAATGGCAAAATAGCCTAGCCAAAGACAAAAAAATGAAAATACTTATAGAATCAGATACCTACAAAGGATTTGCTAGATAACATCCAGCATTCCATTGAAAGGACATTCAGTGATCTTTTGCCCACTTCTAAGTCTTTTATAGTCTGTCCTAACACTTTTAATTGGATGATGTCATTTTGATCATATGAAGATTCTCCGACTTTATGTCTCCTGTAAACCAGCCCCTTGGCCACTAAGGCCACTTATCAAGGACATGAGGCCCTTTTTCCTTATTTCCTTTTTTGGCCTCAAATCTATGGTCCTCCTCACTAAGCACTCCTGACCTCCATCCCTCAGAAACACATTAGTAGGTGCTCTCGGGGCTTGTGGTCTTACTGCACGCATTATTAATGCAGTTAGTATAACACCATGAACAGAGGAAGAAGAGACTGAAAGAGAGAGCCCAAACAGTGGCTTTCTTCTCAGGGTGAGTCTAGGCTTGAGGAACCACATTCTTACTAAAAGTGGAACAGCACATGGATGGCGCTCACTCTGTTTTTTTTGTTTTAAATACTCCAGCCCGATGAACATGTGACTTTAGTCTGTCTTCCCTAGCAACGTTCTGAACTAGATATCTGTCTGCCTCTGTCCCAGAGTGTTCTACTGCTTCTCCCTCTTTCTTGCAAAAATTTCCAGGGGAGAAGGGGACTGAAGTTAATCAACTCCCGAATACTCCGTGGGGAATCTATCTGGTCAGGTGGATCTCCGACATACCTAGTCCTCTTTGTGTTGCCATAATCAGGGAGTCAGATAGCAAGACCTGTTGGACCTGGAAAAGCAGTGCGGGGGGCTCAGAAGTCTAAATATAGGAGCATGATTAGAGATTCATTATAAAGACACTTGCTCTAGGGCCTTGAGCTTGGAATGCCAATCAATGACAAAGATCTGTTCTGGGCAGACAGCCAAAAGGAGCCATGGAAACGTGGACTGATGATGAAACAGACTGTGTCTGGGCTGTTATGTTAGCCTACACAAATATGAGTACCGGGTTATAGTCCACATGAGGAACAGTCGGCCCAGGGAAGATTCAGTCACAGAGAATGAGGAGTATTCCAGGAGACAAAGGCAATGTCAGAAGTGTGGCTCATGGGCTGGAGGCCAGAGTGGCAGGTTTGACTCACAGCTAAAAAACCTGTGTCCTTACTAGCATGTTGCTGGGACAAGGGTTGGGTCCAATGCATTCAGTGTGTGTATGAAGGAGGGTGAGTCTCTTTTTTTAAATTTTTAATTTTTTTAGTTTTTAATTTTTTATTTTTTGAGGGTGAGTCTCTTGATGGTTAATTTCATCCTTTTCTTCAGTAGAGGGCTGTGGGGCGGTAGGCAGCAAGGAGGACTCGAGCGGCAGATGAGGGATATTGCCTCCGAGTTAAACTACAGTTTCTGTAACTGAAAACTCCCAAGGAGACATACGACATTTGGAAGCTGAGTGCTTGCCACTGAGGTTTTAAGTATACAGCTCGGAGCCTGCTGTGAAGTTCTGTCCTCAGATACAGGACTTGATTACGATTCCAGGTGCTTAGCGAACCCACTGCCAAATATCTGTGCCTATCCGATAGCTTTTGTGGCTTCATAAATCACAGAACCCATTTTATCTTGAATTTTAATTTTATTTGCCCTTATAGAGTGATAAAGTCAATAAAAGTGAGGCTCATTTACTTTTAAATAATTAAAATCTTGTTTTTTTAAATAGCTATTAGATATCCAGATAGTCAATTAAATCCATTTCTAAACTGCATTAAAACCTCTATTTTTATGAAACAGAAGGGTATTTTAGCCACTCAAAGGCAAACATTTTGTCAGATTAGTTACGGACCAAGTCTACCCTATAATCTTTGACCATTTGATCCTTGAATTAGCATTGCAACTTATTTGTGTACATTGCTAAGTAGATACATACAGCAGATTCTTCTAAACATTTATAATTTTCCAGAACTAATGATATGCCATGGGCACCTTAATCATCATTCTGAGGTCACGTGTGCTGTCAGAAGCTGGGCTTTGTGAGAGAAATAGGTCACAGGCCAGGCTGAGGGACCCCTCTGGTGCATGATTGGGACCAGGGAGGGATGCAGGAGGTTGGCCAGCTGGAGAGGAGCCACATGAGGGCTCCAGGGTGTGTCTAGCCTGTCTTGCTCAGTCCCAATCTGCCGGAACCCAGGAGCAAGCTAACCTACCAGCTGGAGCATCTGCTCTTGGTGGTCAGTGCACATCATAGGGAGTGGCTGAGTTGCCTTATATATCATTAGCATATCATGTTTTGATTGGTTGAACAGATGACTGGACACTTGGCATATTAGGCTTTTATTATATAGGATTATAAGTGTACATTACAAAGCAATTGAAGGCAGTGATACATTCTATATAATCCCAGTTACTTCAGCTTTCTGTGTACCTTAGTTTCCTCATATAGAATAATTGATGCTTTTCTCATTACACTGCTCCTGAGGATTAAAAAAAATCAATCCTTGGAAAGTTTAGGTCTCAGCACGCACTTAATACTCAATAAATTATTATGTTTATTCTCATCACTATTTGTATTATTGGCTGCTCCATTCAAATGTGCACTGGCCTCATCTAGATTGTGCTAATTACTCCACACCTTCCCTCCACCTCTCTTATCTATGGAATGCATATTTCTTTCAAGGTTCTTTCCTGAGTCATAAAACCTTCTCTTAACCAAGGCTGTTCTCTTAGGCTTCTTCAGATGGCACTTTGCGTTCCACAGCCTGTAAGACAGCAACTTTGCAGAGTACCCTCTTGCACTCCAAGACCCCTTGGGGGATGTCAGTCAGAGAGCTGGTTTTGGCCCAATCCCCATGGGCTGAGAGATCCCGCCTGCCAGAGGGTCCCCACTCACTCCACAGAGGCCCTTCAAACCATGGTACCACCCAAGGTGTAGCCAGTGGGGAGGGACCATGGGAGGTTGGCTCCAGGGTATGTCTGGTCTATATCACCCAGTTCCATCCCACCAGTCACCTTCTAATTAATTTCCTTTCAACATATAGGAATCCATGCACTGGATCACTAGTATTATCATAATAACTGTCCAAATACAATGACCATCATGTAAAGGCTAACCACTGGAGTTGTGCAAAGTGCACAAGTGTGCAGTAAACCAGATTCAGGGCTGACAGTGCCCCAGCAACAACATAACCCATGGCCAAAGGTGGAATTGTGGGACCCCAAGAGGAATTGGGCTCTCTCCTCTCTGATTTTGGGGTGCGTCACCCAAGAAATGCTACTGCCAAGTCACTATAGCTTGGCAGCTCCTGTGTTGAGCATCTGCCCTGTGGTGATGAGTGTGCATCATAGCAACTGGTCAGATGGTTACACACTTAGCATATTAGCTTTTTATATATATAGATTCTGGCAGATATCACAAAGTGTCTTGAAAAGGGTGCTTATGCCAATTTGTACAATGTCAACTTTTAGGCTAGTGGAAGTGCAATTATTCATCATGGAGCTTTCACTAATTTCCATGCATAGGTTAGTAGATGGAAAGCTAGACTTGGCATATATGATATTGAGAATGTGGAAAGAAATATTTGTTATATGATTAAGATTAAGTGACTTTTAATACAAAAAAATTGCATCAGTTTTAGAGTGAACTTTAGGATAGAATATTTTAAATCCTGTTGGTTGTCTTGCACAAAGCTGTGCCTGAGACCTTGGTCTACAGCCACAGGAATTAAACAACCTCCTCAAGAACAATGAGACTTATGTAATTTCTTTCACTGTCAGTGTTCATTTTTTTAAATTGGGCTAAGAGCACTTGTTCTGCCAATCTAATTCTGAAAAATCAAATAAGCTTATGTTTGTGAAAATAACTCATAAGCAAAATAATATTTTTATATTTTGTTTCACATATCATGGAAGACATTTCCCAAACTTCCGTTTTCTTTAAATCATAATCATGAACATTGCATCCGCTTTCCTTCTACCTTTTTCCTGAAGGCCAGCATGGGAAACGAGTTGGTTAAGTGATAGCTCTGACCTCCAGTTTATGGTGTTAATAAAAGCTACATCTCAGGAAAGGGCTTGGTCAGATTTTTAGTCTATTGGGTCTCACCGAATGGGGGCTTGGGTAGGTGAGGCATCCAAGCAAATGAAACAGAGAAGTCTGATGAGAAAGCAGGTTTGAAGAGGTCAATGGGAAGTGGACCATGGATTATCAGAAGAAGAAGTCATCCCTGTGGGGCCATTTTTTTCTGATTACCCAGTTATCATATTATTGTGTTGGGAGCTCTTGGAGGCACAGCCCTGAGCAGACACAATCTGTGATTTAAGATCATGAACACTGAAATTCAAACTGACACTTGAGGAATCTGAACATTTGGCTCCTGGATTAAAAGAGACAGCTTGTTCCTTTTCACAAACACATGGTTTCCTAGACTAAAAACTGAGCAACCCTGAATTTAGTAAGCAATGCCTAAGTGGAACATAAGCTGATGCTTTAATAGAATGAAAACGGATGCTCCCAGTTTCCATAACCTTCATTCCCCCCCCCCCCCCTCCCAGCTCATGAGTACCTTTTCTTGGGGATGAAATCAATCTTTTTGAAATGAGGAAATGAACTGTGTCACTAGCCCTCAGAGTTATGAGTGAAAAATATGGTGGATGTTCAGCCTCTCGCAGGTGCAGAAAATAATTCAGCGTATCGAAAATGTCATGCCGACCCCTCTGATGACTTTAGCCTCTATGTACCAAACATCGTACTCGATGTGAATTCTTTAAGTTTTCAACTTGTCCTGCTTTTAAAATTCTCTTTTTAGAAATGTGGAAATAGTGAGAGATCCCTATGCCTTTAAAAAAAATCATAGATATTTTTAGCCAGAAGGGACCTTAGACACCATGTAGTCAAATCCCTTCAATTTAAAGGTGAGATGCTGGGACTCGGAGAGGTGAAATGATTGCCTCAGATTGTTGTCGAACTGGGAATCAAACCACGTGTTTTCTTCTTTCTCTGTCCTCTACATCATATAGATAAAAGAATAAATCAGTCAGTTTCTTCTCATCACTGTTAACCTAATTTTGTGGAACTCAGCTACACAGAACATAATGGTTAAGTGTATGGTTGGTATCTGACCTTGCCTCCATTGTGACGATGAGTAAATTATGGAGTCTAAGCTTCAGTTTCCACATTCATAAAAAGTGGATAAAGATTCACAAGTGTATATGAATATTCACAAGTGAAGTATTTATGTAAAGTATATCAAGCCAGACACAGAGTGAGTGAGTGAGTGCTTCATGAATATTAGCTATTACTTGTATGTTTACATCTGGAAAACAAAAATGTTTTGGTGTGGTTAGATGATTCTGCAGTGACAAACAAAACGTTACAATCCATGTACCTTGGTCTCTAAGTAATTTTGAAATCCCGATGAGCAAATTGAGGTGTTTAAAAGTCAAACACTCCATTTACATACACTTGCATTTCTTTGAGAAAGACCTGCCCTCCCAGGACTTTTAACATCAGGTAATCGCTTTCAGTTATTTTCCATTTGGATAGCAAGTAGGAGAGCTTTACCAAAGGGGAGAAAATAGTCAAACCAGCTTCCCTGCCTTGGCCTGTGTGTTTCCCTCAGTACAGAGTGCTGTGCTTCCCTCTCTCTCCACATTCTACTCATCCTTCATGGTTTTGGCTCCAGTGCAGCAGGAACGGGGCACTACCCTCCTTTGCCTCCCTCCTGAAAAGCTATGCCACTGCTATTAACAAGCTTCAACAGGGATGCTGCCCTTCTCAGGTCATCGTTGGCTCCCTTTAGCGCTGAGATTAGAGCTCATCTCTCTGCACCACAGCACCCTGCACACTTTCCATCACAGGATGTGGAGAGGTGACATTCTGACTAGAGCCCTGGCTTTTCTGCCAGATTACCTGGGCTCCAATTTTTGCTCTGCCGTTTCCTGTATACTTGATTTTAAATACGTCACACACTCTCTTTGTACCTGCTTCTTCCTTTCTAAAATGGGGCTTATATGGCTCAGGTGGTCAGGATGAGGATTCAATGGGCTAATTCATTTAAACAAATAAAAGTTAGCCATTGTAATTATCTCATAGTATCATGGCTCCTTTTTAAAAGAATCCTCATTTGAATACATTTTTAAATTGATTTTTAGAGAGAGGAAGGGAGAGAGAGAAAGAGAAACATCAATGGGAGAGAGAAATATGGGTCCATTGCCTGTGTAGGGCCTTGTCTGGGGATTGAACCTGCAATTTAGGCAAATGCCCTGATTGTTAATTGAACTCAAAACCTTTTGGTGAAAGGGATGATGCTACAACCAATTGAGCTAGTCCATCAAGGCCCTGGCCAAGTTTTGAACTCCTTGAAGATAAGGCCCAGTGTGTCTTCAGTATTCCTTTAGCATTTAGCAATAGTGTTAGTGCCCAAGTCATGTTAGCTGCAAGATGGAACTAAAAAGCAATAACTTTGGTCAAGAGTGTCTGGAACATGTTAAGAATCTTATTGACCACTAAGTTTTTGCTTCTATCATGAGTTCACTCGGAAATATTTATAATTGATATCCTATATAATAAAAGCCTCATATGCTAAGTGTCCAGTGGTCTGATTGTCCATCCAACCCATCAAAGCGTAATATGCTAATGATATGCTAAGGCTGCTCAACAGCTTGCTATGATGTGCACTGACCACTAGGGCGCAGATTGTCTGACTGGTAGGTTAGCTTGCTACTGGGGTCTGGCCAATCGGGACTGCGCGAGATGGCCTAGACACACCCTGGAGACCTCCTGCAGTCCCCTCCTGGCTGGCCAACCTTCCATGTCCCTCCCCGGCCCTGATTGTGCACCAATGGGGTCCCTTGGTCTAGCGTGTGCTTTTTCACAATCTGGGACCCCTCAAGGGTTGTCAGAGAGCTGGTTTCTGCCAGATCCCGCAGGCCAGGCTGAGGGATGAGCCACAATGGCTGGGCCGAAAACTTTTTTAAAAAATGGGTATCCTAAAAAAAAAATAAGAAACTTACTTTAAAACAGTGCCAAGTAGTCATCATCAGATAAAGTGCCAGGAAAAGTTATTTTCTATTTGCTATTCTTTAGAACTACACTTTTTTTGTTGTTGTTGTCGTTAAATTTTCTTTTGCATACTGTGTAATGCTTCGAATCGTATTTTAAAAAGAATACATCCACTATCTTAATTTAAGCTACTGAACTTTCATACTATTCTCCGGAGGCACAAGGACAGCTTGTTATAATATGGACGTTGAAATCAAGTTGCATCAGCAGCATCTCAGAAATGCATGTTGTAGCTGAACATAGCATCCGGTGTTGTCTGTGTTTTTATTTCAATAACACTCATGTCAGGGCTAGAGCACATGTTTTTTGGCTGGTTTGTTAATTCTGCCAAAATGTCATTCTTGTCAAAGTGTCTACAGAAGCCCACTGTAGATGTTAAAAATGTAGCCTTGTGGAAAATTGCTGTTAATATTACTTAGCTTTTGAAGATGCTTTTCTTTATAAGCTTTGTGGTTTCATTGTACCTCAGCATAAATACTTTGGTTGTTTGCTTTTCATAAATGAACTAATTTATTGAAATATCGTCATGCAACTAGTTATTGGGCATTAAGATTATCCCCAAATTCTGCCAGGGCACTAAGGGTCACATGGGTTTATAGACATCAAGCTAATGAGTCTGACTCATTAAAAAAAATAATTTGTCATGCTTATTAGAATGAACCTATATTCCTTTATTACCTAGTACAAATCCTTTGCATATCAAGCCCAGAGCATAAAATTAAAATTGCATGAAACTTTGATCTCCTTCTTCATTAATCATGCTAGGTAATTACACACAGGTGTCAGCCTCCATCTAATGGCACATGCTTTCTGACCCCTGAAATAATGCTGAATATTTGCTGTGCACACTTACAAGGAAACTGAGATATGTACAATACAAACCAAGAGTTGAAAATTTTACATTTCTGTGCAGCATGAGCTGAAATTTTTACCTGCACTATACTTAGGGATAACTTTAATTAGCAATAGCTGACAGCTAATCCAAGGATAATGAATTTGAGGGCTTAAATGAATAAAAGGATAAAAATGTATAAGAATAGGTCAAATTAAGTTTTGTAAAGTTAATATTCATTTAAATAATGTTTTGAGACCTTCATTTGAATTTCTTTGTTTAGTTTTCCCAATATATTACTTGAAATAAATAACCAAATAGTGATCACTTTATCATTCTACAATCACATGGTATTGCATCTAGTAAAATATATAGCACACAATGCCCTTTGAAAAGTGCTATGCAGTGACATATTAAGTCCTGTGCAATTGAGGATAGTGTGATGTTGGAATAAGTCTTCAATCTATTGACTTTGCTATAACTTTAAAAATCTATTCTTACTTAACTTTCTTTTTATATATATATCAGTAATGTTATTTTTTTTCTTTTTTAAAAAATATATTTTATTTATTTTCCACAGAGAGGAAGGGAGAGGGATAGAGAGCTAGAAACGTGATGAGAGAGAAACATCGACCAGCTGCCTCCTGCACACCCCCTATCGGGGATGTGTCCGCAACCAATGTACATGCCCTTGGCCAGAATCAAACCTGGGACCTTTCAGTCCACAGACTGACACTCTATCCACTAAGCCAAACCGGTTTCGGCTATTCTTACTTAAATTTCAATCAGCTGCCCCCAAAGGGGTAAAATCTACTAAGGTAGCAGTATAGTGTAACATATAAGTTATGCCCATATGTATAATATTTACACTGTTTTATTTTTCTAGGAATGCAAAAAAAAAAAATAGAACTTTGTTACTGAAATAAAAAATTTACCAAGAACTCCAATTATTTAGGCCTATGTAAGAGCACTATTCTTAAAAACAAAAAACAAAACAAACACACAAAAAAGCAACACCACAAATGTTAGCATTGTCAATGAGTTTAAAATTGGTCAGCAAAACTCATAATTATTTTAATTTGCTTGATATAGATATCCAGGATGCTAGATATGTAATGTAGAAACCAGACATATCTTAAATAACATTAATTGTATGATTATACAGTAATTCAGGAATTGTTTACTAAACATTAACTATTTGTAAAACAATTTGTTAGGTCCTGAGGATATAGAGATAAAAGAATTCCTAATTAAAAGAAATTTATAGACAATTGGGAAAGAAAGATTAGCAAAACAACAATTATAATGGTGAAATTTGCATGGAGTGTTATAGACACTCAAAAAGGAGGTCCCTCATCACTGGTGAGGCAGGTCAGGAAAGAATTCCCTGGGAGAGTGATCCTGGAGGAAAGTCTGAAAGAAAAATTAGTTCCACAGGAAAAAACTAAAGATACCAGAGTGCTAGAAAGAGGGAACACCATGGATAAAGGCAGGAAGAGTTGGAATAAAAAGCATATCCCTCTCTGGTTTAGGTTTGGGATAGAGCATGTGCTGAAGATTTGCAAGAGATGAGGCTGGAGAAGGCAATACCAGGTCATGAAATCTTATAGTCATTCTAAGGAGTTTGGACTTATTATTATTATTATTTAAATATGTTTTATTGATATTTTTACCGAGAGAAAGGGAGAGGGATAGAGAGCTAGAAACATCAATAAGAGAGAAACATCGATCAGCTGCCTCCTGCACACCTCCACTGGGGATGTGCCCCCAACCAAGGTACATGCCCTAGAGTGGAATCGAACCTGGGACCTGTCTGTCTGTAAGCCAATGCTCTATCCACTGAGCCAAACCCGTTAGGGCTAGATTAATTCTTAAAAGAAATCATTTCAGACACATGTAATGACATGGTACAATTTTATTTTTGTGCTATAAAACTCACTCTGATAACAATGAGGAAGTTTAGGGGGTGTGTGGGATGGGGATTGGGGGGAGGGCTAGGTGGTTTTTATAATATTTTAAATAAGATTTTTTAAAAATGGTATTTCAAATAGGTCCTGAACCACAATAGGGCCAATTGAAAAAAAAAGAAGGGAGAATATTAGAGTTAGCAAGAATCAAGAGAATTTGGTTATATATACCCATATTAATAGGGGACTTGACCAAAGTCAGGTTGGGTCAATATATGAGAAGTTTTTCTACCTGTATTTTTCTCTTTTTTTCTTGTTTCCCATAAAGCAGGTTTTGCTGGTGCAGGTCGCCTCAGGGAGGTATGGGACAAAGAGAGAATAGACATAGCCAACATACTTTTGGTCATTGTTTCTCAAAAGTCTAAGATTTAGGAGGAGTCTGTAGAGTTGGTAAAAAGGAGTAGAAAGCATGGAAATGACTTGGTATTAAAAACCAAAACCAAAGAATTTACCCTAAATTAAAAAGAGTTTCCTCTTTCACCTGAAGGAAGAAATCAGAAGAACTTTGCTGAGTGAATCCTTCCTGAAGTGTAGGCCACCATGTTGGCCAGTGCTGCAATTGTATGATATCTTGACTGAAGTGGACATTCCTGTTCTCCGGGAAGTGGCAAGACCAGAGAGAAAGGGCTACAGGACGAATTCTTGTGGGTGGAACTAAGGGAAGATTTGAGATAAAGATATCTAGGCCCCAATGTGGTGCCCAAGCAACAGAGAGCCACTGTATTTGAGGGGATTGTGTGGATAGGGACAGCAAATATTCTGGCAGAAATGTTTACTGAAGATGGGTGAGGAAAGTTTGATGAGGATGGGAGCTCCAAATACAAATTTAAATGCTTTATAGAAAAAAAACAAGAATGTTTTATTTCTTTCCCACCTAAGTTTGTAGACTGGACTTTATACATATTACAACATACATTTTGGGGGTTTGAAAGAATTATATTCCTTATGTTCTTTTTTTGGATTTCTCTGGAAAAGAGTAGCAAGAAATGTGAGTAAGTGGAGGAAAAGCAATTTTAGGTAAAAAATAAAATAAATATGAAAGAAAAAATAAGTATTAAGATTCTTTAGCAAGGACCAAGAATATTTATAAGAGTTTTTCTCATCTGGCAGTTTTTTGTTGGTTTTTTTGTGGTGGTTTTTTTTTTTTTTGGGGGGGGGGGCGATGGGGCGGGCTGTCTCTTTCTAATCAATGCAACAGATCTGTGTAAAATGCTTTGTATTTTATCCTCTCCAGAGAATTAAAAAATAATAGTGCTTTTTTTGTGTATCAGTCTCTGTCTGGAACTCTTTCTTTATAAGTGAATAATTCATGGTAAAGAGAATCTTCTCATTGTCCATTTGTCTTCCTTCTGGATGATGCTCTCTGCTGTGGGTGGGTTCATTTGTCACCAATTGTGCACAGGGGAGGAAGTGGCCCTTCCACTACTAGCAGTGATTAGAGCTTTCTGGGATTGCTGACACTGCGGGTCACAGTTATATACATCTCCTATTACCTGTCCTTTAGTGTCATCAGTACCTTCTCATAGTCTGACTTTGCTGCAAATGATAACCCCAATTTTGCACAAACCCTTTAAAGCAAAACTCTTGCTCTGCTTCTGTCATCTCTTTCTTCTTAGTTTTTATTTTGTATGTGATACTCCAAACACACTGCTGAAGGTGCTTTCCTACTTCTGAACCATCTATAAATGGTGGCTTTGGTTGTAGTGTTTATCCCAAGGCCTGGGAGACATCCAAGCTGGTTGACACCCACATACGTTGAACATCTTATCTGCAAGACCTGGGGGCATAAGGGCTGCTTCTTAATCCATTTTGGAAACAGTTTGCATGCTTAAATGTAGTTATTCTGTCCACTGTTATTGCGTTACTCTGGTTTCTCATTGTATACTTGATTATTTTTAAGAACTTTCATGTACTTACATAGGAGTATGTGATAAACAACAATAAAACACTTTTAAGTTAGTTTGAAGTGTCAATTCACTATTGATTTAGATATTCTTATTGATGAAAAATTCTTACAGCTTTACAGACTTTTCAAAAACATAGTTTGTGACCTACCTGTGCTTCCAGCTTCTTCAGTGGTTTTACAGATTTTTTTTCTGTAGAATTTTAGAATTCCATCTGAAGTCCCTGAGTACCAAGTTTTAAGAAGGAAAGATGGTCTTTCTCTTTCTCTTTCCTTTCCTTTCCTTTCCTTTCCTTTCCTTTCCTTTCCTTTCCTTTCCTTTCCTTTCCTTTCCTTTCCTTTCCTTTCCTTTCCTTCCCTTCCCTTCCCTTCCCTTCCCTTCCCTTCCCTTTTTCTCTCTCTTCTTCCTTCCTTCCTTCCTTCCTTCCTTCCTTCCTTCCTTCCTTCCTTCCTTCCTTCCTTCCTTCCTTCCTTCCTTCTATAAACAAATATTTATTGAGCACTCCTGTGTGTCAGGTTCTATTGTAGTAATCTAGGATACATGTTAAACAAGGTAGGCCAGGTCTTCCCCTTTGGAACTTATACATGGCACTAAGTGATAGAATGCAGGTAAAGCACTTACCACAAGCCATGGTATGTAATAAGTGCTCAATAAACATTGTTATTATTATTTATTATGACTTCTGAGTTATCAGATATTCTTAACAGTGGCTGGACTATCCCTTTGGGCATTCACTGTTTGGGGTCAGGCTTCCTGTAGTTGTTGCACTTTTAGATCAGGTCACTAATTTCTTCAACCTCAGAAACTGTGGGGGCTACTGAGTCAGGAGAGAATCTGTTTCGGAGAAAGTCTGGCCTGCTGCGTGCTCTGAGCCTAAGTTGAGGGACATATTGCCAGCAGCCACTTCCTGTTGCCCTGCAGACACATTTCCATCTTCTAGAATGCATCATTACAACCTCTTTCTTCACGTTCCCCTTTATCATTAATGTGATATGTCAAAACAAGATGCAACACATCAATCATTTCTTGGGGGAATTCAATAGCAGTTTTTGTGAGTAATGGGAATGATTACCAGGTTGATAGTGAACTTACTATTGGCCGTCTGATATGACAGTTCTCTCACATGATAGCAAGTGTTAAATGAACCTGAAAGGAAAACTGAGATGCCAGTGTAAGTAGCAATGGAGGGCAAAAGTTTACTCATAAAGCTATGTCTTATGACTAAACATTCTTCACTCTTTTGAGTATCTAAGGATCTAGATGGAAAAATATCAATTAAGACTTCTTAGAACATGTACGAGGACCCATTGCCTATTCTCTAATTCATGGGTATTAAAATTAAGGGGAAGGCACCTTGTAGGGTTTATCTGATATCTCAACTTTCATCTCCACTTTTTCAATAAATAAGATTGTCATTTTTATATAGTCAAGAAGGAACATTTAAAAATATTTTCATCTGTTATCATCATCTATACTAATAAAAGGGTAATATGCTAATTAGACCAGAAGTCTTCCAGACATCCTTCCAGACAAAGCCACGGTGGCTGGAGCCAAGGCAGAGGCAGTTAGGGGCAATTAGGCTGGCAGGGGAGGGCAGCTGGAGGTGATCAGGCTGGCAGAGTGGGGATGTTGGGGGGACTCAGGCCAGTGGGGAGGCAGTTGGGAGCAAGCAGGCTGGCAGGGGTGCAGTTGGGGGTGAACAGGCCAATATGCAGAGTGGTTAGGAGTGATCAGTCAAGCAGACAGGTGAGCAGTTAGGAGCCAGTGGTCTGGGATTGCAAGAGGGATGTCCCCTGAGGGGGTCCAAGTTTGGAGAGGGTGCAGGCCAGGCTGAGAAACACCCGTCCCATGCAAGTATTTCATGCACTGGGCCACTAGTCCTATATAATAAAAAGCCAATATGCAAATCGACTGAATGGCCAGATGACCGGTCGCTATGACACGTGTTGACCACCATGGGGCAGATGCTCAACACAGGAGCTGCCCCCTGGTGGTCACTGTGTTCCCACAGAGGAGTGCTGCTCAGTTAAAAGTTCTGAGTCAGGCTCCCAGCTGGCAAGCACAGCAGCGGTGATAGGAGCCTCTCCTGCCTCCACAACAGTGCTCGCAACAGTGCTAAGAATGTCCAAGCGGACCTAAGCCATCAGCCGGATATCCCCCAAAGGCTCCCAAACTGCAGGAGAGCGCAGGCCAGGCTGAGGGAGTCCCCTTCCCCCTGATTGCACGAAGTTTGTGCACTGGGCCTCTAATCATTTAATAAAAGAAAAGGTATTTTATATACCAAAAACATACAAAAGGCACATTCTTGGAATAAAGAGCAGTTTTACAAATGAATAGAATTAATTTTATAAAAGAACGTTGAACTATACCTGTGTTTCCCAATGTCTATTGTGGCCTACAAGACAATTTTAGGTGGACTATGAATGACTACATTTTAAATGTTAGGTGTTTCAATGTAGATTAGGATCAAATAACCAGTACTTTAACACAATACTATTATATATTATACTATGTTACATTCAAAACAGCAGTTTATTTCCCCTTGCACATAAGCTTTTACCAACAAAAATTAGAGCCAATTTGAAAGAAAAAATTGAAGGCTATCAGAATATAGATTACTTGCAGATGTGACAAAGTTACTGTGTAATGCCTGACGTTTAGAACCAGGCCGAGAGCAGTTAGGGGTGAGGCGGGTTAGGGGGCAGTCACACTGCCCAGTCCAGTGCCCATGGTTTGATGAATGACTTCACAACTTGGTCCTAGTGGCAATAATAACAGCAATGATGTTGCAACCCCAGAGCTCCTGCTCTTCAGGATGCGAATTGCCTTGGCTTGGATTTGATTTTAGAATCCTACTCTTTTTCTCAATAAAGCTCTTCTGGCCTCCAAGTTTGGTTTTATTGTGTCCCATTTTTTTCCTTCCATTAAATATTTATTTTCTTCAGTCCCTTGACATGGGAAAAGAGTAAACCTAATAGTGGTTTGTCGGAGTACTTATACCCTCTCTCCACAATGAAGCATTACCACTAACCAGGATGATTCGTCTTCATCCTTCATTAGAGGGTGTTATTCGCTGAAGTGCTTTATGGCCAGAGAGACTTGCTGGCCTTGCAGATTCTGTTTGGGATGGTACTGAATCAAATGTGTTCTTGATGCAGAGATAAATCATGCCTTAGACTTCCTTGGTTGAATTTGTGTTAATTTCTAAAAACTAGCTGGCAAGAGAGATGAAAACTTACTAAAAAAGGCATGGTGGTCTGTGGGCGCTCTAGTTCCGAGATGGTTTCTCATGAAATATACCTTACCTTAAATACATTCTTAAATAATTAAAATATTTTTTTTCTTTGCAATGAAACTGAAAACTGAAGTATATGAGAAGCTGAGGGCATATTTTTGATGACACACTTTTAAAACATTTTGCAGGAGAGTAAAGGAAGGCAGAACCCCACTGGTAAAAATCAGTAAGAACTGCATCTAGGACTTTTTGCTAAGCTGCATTCTTCCATATAGATTACAGCCTGTGTTTCTTGACATAATTTTAAAAATGATTTCAGAGATCCTATCCCAATTTCTTTGCAGGTGATTCACATTTATTCCTCAATGTGATTTTGATGACAATGCTCTAGAGATAATAATAATGACTGTTTATTAAAGCACCTATATGCTAGGCACTAGTACTATATACATTGTATGTATTTCATTTAGTTCTCAACATGAGCCCAAGAAATGTGTATTCATATTTCCATTTTTACAAAGAGGAAAATAAGGCTAATTAACATGTCTAAGATGGCACAATTAGGATTTTAATTTGGTTTGTTTCTGTTTGCAAAGCTTGTACTTTTAACCATTATGCTGCTCCTACAAAGGCTGTAGCCAGAGAAAAGCAAGAGCAGGATAGATCAACTTGAGTTATAGCTGAAACCCTGGTCATTGCTGGAAATAAGAGATTGGGTAGTGAATGATAAATAAATAAAATTGTAAGAAATCGATATTGCCAATCCTGGGTGACCTTCCTTTTGAAAGATGATCTGGATAAGAGTTCTGTGGACTGGTTAACCTTTCTCTTTCCCCTGATCTCACTCTTCTTGAATTGGAAGGAGTATTTAAGATATCATTAATAACCTACTCTTAGTTACTCACTTTCTGTTTTAAATAGCCCAATATGTCGTGATAGATAAAATGTTAGGAAGATTTAGCCCTGAAGAAACTTTGGATCCAGAAGTTAAAGATGGACCCCATTTTTCTCTACCTCCTTGCTCAGGAATGTATGAATAACTTGAGCTATTAAGCTTTTATGAGAATGAATGGAGATCATTTCAGTTTTGACAAAAGATGTAAGATCAGAGTCCTAGGAAATGAGAGAGATGGAAGGAACAGTTACTCTGAGAATGAATCCTAATAAAAGAGTAATATTAATAGATCCAAATTAAGACCAGTAGGCCCTGATATTTCAGCATCTTGATTGTTATAACAGGAAAGGTAAATGGAAATAATTATTGCTCAGGCTGGAACTGGAGAAACATGGGTATGTGGGGGAAGGTGAATTGGAAAAAAGAAAGGGGAGCATTCATACTCACCACTCTGTTTCTGTACCTTGGGTTTAGGTGGTTTACCTGAAGCTCTGATCACACTAGCAACCGATGATAATAGAAAGGAGAGGAAATCTGGGCTTTGTCTGATGCTGAGGTAGGCCACATGCTTCTAGGAAAGTGATGGGTCCCCCAACAATGTAATAGCAGCCCTACCTTGAGAATCAGGGTCAATGGTTGCTCATGTTTTGCCAGCTGGTTTCTGAGATGAGGAAACTTGAAGTAACTAGGCATCAGCTGTAGATTAAAGTTTAACTTTAGCCTTCCTCTTCTGGGAAAACAGGTTCTCTAGAATCACAAACCTTGCAAGTTGGTCAACTTATGTCCTTTGTTCTGAGACCTCTGTATTCTATGTATTAGAGACGTGGCAGCATATAATAGTCATTGATGTAAGGAGTGTCCTGCCCTCAAGATGATGGTGCACCTCCGAGCTGCAGCTCAGCTGCATCTGGTCTCTCATGCTATTGCTAGTGGGTAGTGTGGCAAGTGAAAGAACTGGCATCGTTATGTGCCCACTGCTACATCTTTGCTTTAAATCAGGTCTCCTAGCCTGAAGCAATATTTTGCAGTGAAATGTATTGGTGGTTTTAACATCCTATATGCCTGAAGGTAGTGGTGCTGGCTAAGGTCCTGCTGGCAGGATGGGCAAACTCATCCCTGGAAAACATCTCATCTCCTGTCAAGATGAATTACTGCCCCTTACACGATGGAAAAGGCTTGGTGTAATCAACTTGCTATCAAGTAGCTGCTTGATCTCCGGAGGGTATGGTGTTGTGTCAGGCCTCCGTGTTGGCCTCTGTTTCTCACAGATTGGACACTCAGCAACAACCATAGCTACATCAAGCCCTAGCGAGAGGGAAATCATGCTGCTGGGTGTCATCGCTTTAATGATGGCAGTGTGGAAGTTGATGATAGTCTGGTTTATGTCAACTTGCCAGTCATTTGGTCTATTTGGTTATGCTCTTTCTCAAGATGGTTGCTGTCCAGTGGGCATCATCAAGCAACGCAATGCTGTGATTATCACATGTTTGTCCCCACTCTTCTAGGTTCATCTATAAGTTCTTCCTTACACCTTTTGTTCCTGTTCCTCAAATGTTTTTCCTTCCAGTCTCCTGACCAACCAGTCAAGCAATTCACCATTGCCTTTGAGCATTTTTACCTTGGCCACTTTCCCCCCCCAGTGTTTATTTAAAATATAATTTTATTTTTATTGTCTAAAGTTTTACTTATGTCTCCTTTTAACCCAATTGACCCCCCCTCTCTCCCCCAGCCATTCCCACCCCAGGCAAGCTCCCACCGCCCCAGTGTCTGTGTCCATTGGTTATGCTAATATGCATGCATACAAGTCTTCTTATTCATATGTGGGATATAATGATTAACAAATGGTGAGGGAGGAGTGAGTTTTAGAGAGATACCTTGGCCACTTTCATCCCAACATAGTGTTTGAGTAGGTGTGTCCCCAAACTCTACGCATTGAAAGGGTTTCCCTTATTGCTGTCTTTCAAGTCACCCCCTATGCAGCTGCCATCATCTTCAGCTTGCCCACACAACCTGAGCAGACAGCTTTGTGAGCCAAACTCAGCCTTTCCCCTTCTTCATCAGCTGGTCCCAAGGGCACCTTTCCCACCTTCCTTTCCACAGTCACAGGTGTGAACTGATGAAGAGGCACAATTACAATAGTGGTGGATGACATGGAAGTCTAGACAATCTGCTTACGGAGCTTACTCACACCCTCTGGTCTCACATGTGCTCAGTATGCAACCTAAATTTGTTGTGATATATTGTTATTGTATCCACCTATGACTTGGTGTATCTGGCTGTATACCATTCATGATGGGCAGCTCTAACTTCTTGGTCTCTTGATCTCCCAAGTTCTGATATTGCAGTTCCCCTAGAGTTCAGTAATATGCTAGATGCTTTTGAAAGATTTATGCTTTTTGCTGTAGATGGCACAGCCTGGCACCAAATCCCTAGACAATCTATATTGTTATTCTGCTGGAGCTTGTCACAGTCTGCACAAAGCATCTTTTCTCAGCATAGATGCCTCCAGTACCATAACATGTGCCATAAATTGTGACCTAAGTAGCAGACCTCTGCACCACAGGCTAGACCTGACACAGAGCTCTTTCTTGCTCTGAGTCCATCTTAAAGAGATATTCCTCGCTGAAACTGGTTTGGCTCAGTGTAGAGAGTGTTGGCCTGTGGACTCAAGGGTCCCAGGTTCTATCCCAGTCCAGGGCAAGTACCTTGGTTATGGGCTCATCCCCAGTAGGGGGTGTGCAAGAGGCAGCTGATCGATGTTTCTCTCTCATCAATGTTTCTAATTCTCTATCCCTCTCTCTTCCTCACTGTAAAAAATAAATAAAATATATTAAAAATATTAAGTAAAAAAAGAGATATTCCTCTGTGTCACTTGGAAAATGGTTCAGAACAGTATTTTCAAATGGAATATGCTGTCTCTAGAACATACAGAGGCCTGCCAGTTGATTGAATTTCTTGCCTGGCGATTGGAGCTCCCTCATTTTTCCTTTATTGCTGAGGCAATCCCCAAGGATTCCCCAGACCACGGAGCTTCTCAAAATGTCCCAGAAGAGGGTGGGCTCCTACATCTTCATAGAGTTTATATTTCTTATCCAAGAATGATGCTTCGTCCATCATACTTACCACTTCCTGCTCACATGGTCCAATTACCATGATCTCATCAAAATAAAGCATCAATTAAATGTTCTGTGGAATGCTCCAATGATTCAGGCTCCTTTGAACTCTATTATGGCATAAGGTGGGCTAGTTAACATAGCCCTTGAATGCCAGCATAACTATATTTTGTTGTTCATCTCATGAGAATACGGAGTACTTCTGATCCTTCTTGATAGGGAGGCAAAGGTGGCATTGGCCAGATCAAAGGCAACATGCGGTGTTGTGCTGTGCTGATCTGCAGAACCAGAATTAACATTTTTGAGAGTGCCACTTTTTGAGTTTGCATTGTTCTACTGCCATTTACCAGCATCCAAGGATGTGACCTTGAAACAGGCAGCTCCCTTTGGCAGCAGGAAATGCCTGAATGGTGCCTCAGCTGTGAGTCATCCACAGACAATACTCCAAGCAGCTGGAAGAACGAGTGCATCCATTCTGAAGGTGGGATCTGGCATGCACATCACAGCATACCCTACAAACAGGTGCTTCTAATGATTCTGATACGCAATAAAGTTTGTGTACTCTCTTCAGTGAGGGCGCCCTCTAGTCATCAGCTGTGAATTTAGTCTGTTTCTTCTAGATCCCTGGAAAATGTCCAGCATTGGTTTATATTCCCCATTCGGTTTATCATGCCCATTAGTTTGTGTCCCTGTTGTTTTTCAAACAGTATTAAATTGTCATTTCAGAACTATTTGTTTGTTTCAAACTTGAGTCACTAGAATTGTCCAGAAGTTAAAAGTGACTACAATTGAAATAGACAAATTGGTATTTCTTATTTTCAGAGGAGACTAGTGATTTTCACCTTAATTCACATACATACACCACATTCACAAACATATAACATATAACATACAACACACACACACATACACACACACTTAAAGCAGAATGCTTTGTGCATCACCCCACTATATTTACATGCCATTGCTTTTGCAAACCACACAAAGTATGACATAAAAACGACGAGGGAATTTAATGGCTACTGCAAGACCTATTTCTGGTGTGGTCAGCTGTTATTATACGTAATGGTACAGATTTAGATTCTGTCAGCTAGATCTTGTAGCTGATAGAATCTAAATAGAACTCTGCATAGCCCAGTGGTTATTAGCATGCACCTTGGACCCAGAAATCATTCCTGGGTTGTGGGTGCCTGTTATAGCTCCATGGTTTCTTCCTTTTTCCACTAAAAATAGAAGCAGGTAAAAAAAAAAAGAAAAGAAAGAAAATAAATTATTATTTTGGAATTAATTTTGAGTTATTTGTAATTTAAGTATAAAAATATCAACTATTTTTAAACTTCTTAAATTATTATTAATAGCTGTGACATAGTGCACACCCAATCATGACATACTAAAGTGAGGAAGCACCACAGTTGAAAACTACTGCCTTACTGCAAATTTTCCAAAATTGTCTGTGTATCTGAGTCATCTGGAGACTTGATTAGTTTAGATTCCATGTCCCTTACATTCCCATGAAATCAAGTTATAGACTAGTTCTATTACCCCCAAGTTTCCCCATGTCTTTTCATCGTCAGCTTCTCTCACATGCCCAGATCCTGGCTATCACTAATTTGTTGCTTTTATATTTTTGCCTCTTCCAGGAAGTCATATAAAAGGAATGATATGTACACAGCCTTTTGAGCTTGTTTTTTTTCCACTTACAACGCATTTGAGTTTCACCCATGTTATTACGTATATCAGTAGTAACATTCATTCTTCCTTATTGATGAGAATATTCCATCGTATGAGTACATTACAGTTTAGCTATTCACCAAAGAACATTTATGTTGTTTCCAGTTTTGAGTAATTATTAGTAAAGATGCTAAACGATTTTGTGTGACTGTCTTTTTTGTTTGTTTGTTTTGTTAACCCTCAGTTGAGGATATCTTTCCCATTGATTTAGCGAAAGAAAGAGAGAGAGTGAAAAAGAGAGATGTCTGAGAGAGACATATCGATTCCTTGTCTCCCACACATGCCCTGACTGGGGATTGAAACTGCAGCCCAGATTTGTGCCCTTGACTGGGAATCAAACCCAGGACCTTCCATATTCAGGCCGACACTCTAACTATTGGGAAACACCTGCCAGGGCAAATGTAAGTTTTCATGTACTTGGGTAAATGTCTAGGGATGGAATTGCTGGGTCATATGTTAAGTATAGAGTTAACCTTATGAGAAAACTTGCCCAGCCATTTCTCAAAGTGGCTGTACCATTTTGCACCTGGCCTCTGACCTTAGCAACGCGTAGATGTTCTAGTTGTTCTTTGTCTGTACTATCATTGGTAGTGCCCCTATTTTAATTTTTATAATCTTACCAAGTATACAGGGGTATCTCACTCTGGTTTTAATTTGCATTTTTCTTACAGCGAAATATGTTTACACACACACACACACACACACACACACACACACACACAGAGTTTGAGAATCTGACTCTGAATTCCTGTTTTGCCACCTTCGAGTTGAGTCGCTTTCAATAGGTTGTTAAATTATTGTAAAATAACCTGGACCCAGGTAGACCCAACTAGCCCTTTGGTCACATCCTGGTAAGTTTTCCAGGCCACCAGTTACACAGGTACGTGCTGTTCAGTACTCTCCAAAGTTGCAGACGAGGAGAAGGCACTTGCAGCTGTGTGAGAGAGTTCATGTTTTACCTGAAGCATTATGCATTCTCTGCTCTTGCCTTGCTGGGTAATGAAAGATGCCTTAATGGTACCGGTTACAAAGTGTGCACTTGATTTACAGCTCTTTGTTACTTTCTCAGGCAGTCACCGTGCAACGGGAAAATCCACACGCAGCAATCTAAACACAATTTAGACTGAATTTGTTCTTTGCAATTTAGGCATTTAATTAGGGGGTTTAAAACTTAATTAAAAAGTTAAATCATTTGTTTAAAATGATTTCTAAAACAATGCTATTGTAGATGGTTCAATTATATAAAATAAAACATAATAAGATATGTATTTCCTTGTCTGAAGTTATAGCATCATTCACACATAACAGCACAGCCCCATAAAATGTACTTGAGAAGATAGAACAAAATTGAAATATGGAGCCATTAAGTGGGTATTGAAAGTAACTTCTGGTCTGTGAAGTTGTTTTTCTCTTCTTTGTTTCATGGTCCTTGCAACATATGAATTTTTTCCTCTAAAAAAATGTAAATGATGAGAGAAGACATTTAAAGTATATTACCTACAATTCCCTCCAAAATGTGCACAAGAAAACTGGAATGAAGCTTCCCATCAATCTTTAGTTATTTAGTGCTAGGGGAAAAAATGCATGGCTTGTCTCTAAATAAGGAACTACACCTAGGCTTCCCACCAACCTAGGCCCTGTATCTTTCTTTCTTTTTAAATATGTCTTTATTGACTTTTACAGAGGAAGAGGAAGGAAGAGGGAGAGGAGAAGGAGAGGGAGAGGGAAAGGAAGAGGAAGAGATACATTAATGGGACAGGAAACATTGACAGAATGCCTCCTGCCTACCTCTCCCCCTCCCCCCAATGTAGATTGAGCCCCAAACCTGGGCATGTGCCCTGATTGGGAATCAAACTGATGACCTTGCCCAAACAACTGAGGCACAATGGCCAGGGCTCTGGACATTGCTATTTCTGATTTTTGGGTCGACTTCTCTTTCTATGCTCTAGGGATTTGATCTGCGATTCCCTCTTCTCAAAGCTGCTTTGATTTTGTGGAGTGTCTTTTGCCTCAAGGTGGGCTGGGAATTATATGAAAAGTGCACATGGACTTAATTACCTGCATTGTTAAAAATCTTGATAATGTATGAAAATTGGACTATCTGAGGCATCTACGTGTTTATGAATTTGGTGGGTTTGCAGGATAAGCAATGATTATATCACATCATATCTGGATAAGACACCAGATGCCAGCTGCCAGTCTACTAGAAAAGGGCTGGATGCAGCCAGAAGTGTTCTGAGATGACGTAGATTATACCTGTGAACAGCACCTGAGCTCCTAGGCTACTTTACACTCAACCTTGTCTGCATATACTGTGGGCTAATGGAACATGAATATAAAGAAAATGCTGTGTAAACATTTCTTATTGGGTGATGTTGGTATTGCGGTTTCAGGCATGGTATGGGAACTAGCTGTTTACTGTAGAAGTTAGATCTTGATGGGAATAAGCAGGTCTACCAGAGCTTGATGAGAGTAGCTAGAACTTATGGCTCATAGAAGGGCATGATTCCTACTGTGGTGTGAATGTCCTCAGGCAAATAAGAGGGATCACCATCTATGACTGGCTTATAACAGATTGTGCCTGGCCTTGGTATGTCTACTACAGGAGGGAGTTACAGAAAACCGAAGAAGAACAAAGCAATACTTAGAGAGCTAGAGTTACATTTATTACTGGCGGGTCCAGAGGAAAATGTCTCTCAAATTATGGGCCCCAACATGCGGGAATTTTCCCTATTTATATGTTTTTGCCTTCTTTGTCTCCCAAATATGGAGTGTTTCCAGCCCCTTTTGCAAGTTCTTAAGAGCCCATATGTACTGGGTCTTGAGACCTCAACCAAAGGCCTGGCCTGGTGACAGACAGCACTGACAACCTTGTCTGGGGAAGGTTTAATGGCCTCTCTGAAGTGGGAGTAGTCTTAGCAAGCAAGAATTTACAGAAGCCAAATAGCAGGGTTAAAATTTCAAACAGCAGTTTTTATATTAGATGGATGCTTCTAATAGTCTGGGGAGGCTATAAGACAGTTTCTTCACCTTCCCACTTCTAAGGGACTCTGCAGATAGGCCCTTCGTGTTTGCAGTGGGGCCTGTGGTGAGCCACTGCAGAGTCTTTCTTCAGGACTGAGCCATTCCTAACCCCCAGCCTTTGGAATTGTTAGCAGCTTATGTCTCTCAGCTGTCTCCTATCTGGGACTTATCCTCTGAGTAACAGAGTCTTCTCACTAACCTCACAGCCCTCCCAGTAGGATAAAGTCCTGTTCTATCAGCTTCACTTGGGAAAATCGTGCAGAATTATCCTAACTCTAGATTGGGTAAAGCTATAAAATCTGGGGTTTATATATTGTTGCAAATGGCTGGAAGCTTAAATAAGAATACCAAATTTACTAGCTGTGACTAGGCCTTGAGCTAATGACCATCTTTCTTTTGGACATAAAGAATTATTTCAGAATAACAATACATAACTTTTCTGAGTACTTAAAATTGCTTTACATATTATTATTTCCTTTACTCTCCTAAGATCCTTATGAGATAGGTACTTGTGTTTGACAATGAGGTGATTTCAGCGCCATTGTGTTTATCTTCTTCAGCAATATCTTCTATTTATCATATATATTTTTAAAACCCTCTTAGAATGTGAGATTGCTTTTCTTACTAATAGAATAGATATTGAACTTCCTTGTTGGTTTTGTCATTATAACTATATAGCTAGAAAGTAATAGAATCATTATAAAATAATATCTGTGCTATTTTAGGGAAAATCCCCCCATGGGACTTGGTATGTTTACTCCAAGGGGGCAGTGCTTGGTGGAGGGCTATCATAAGGTATTGTTTCTGAGCCTTCCTACTTCTAAGTCATTATCTTGCCAGCATCTGAAATGGATTCTATTTCTCCAGGGCTGGTGTAGCAAAATATCCTTGATTTAGGCTTGCTCACTCCAGTGCTCCTATGCTAGATGCATCTGTAGGTATTCTCTATGTGGGGTAGACTTTCTCATTACAGTTAATTTTAAGATTTTTTAAAATAATAAATTGCTGAAACCAGTTAGGCTCAGTGGATAGAGCCTCAGCTTGCGGACTGAAGAGTCCAAAGTTCAATTCTGGTCAAGGGCATGTATCTTGGTTGCAGGCACATCCTGGTAGGGGATGTGCAGGAAGCAGCTGGTCAATGTTCCTCTCATCGATGTTTCTAGCTCTCTATCCCTTTCCCTTCCTCTCTGTAAAAAAATCAATAAAATATATTTAAAAATAATAAATTGACTGCATAAATATGTTGTTGTGGATATTTGCTGAACAACTGCTTTCTCTCTTGCTCTTATTATTTTGCTCGTATCTACCCTTTCTTCCCTTTGTCCCTTTCTGATCATCCTCACTTTCTAGTCTTACTTTCTTCTCTCCCAGCTTGTAGTGAGTTAGTCTTTAACTTGGTCTTCTTCAGTTTAGCTTTTCTGAATTTTCATATTTTCCTACCTGTTTCCCTTTTTACCTGCTTTAATCCTTCATCTATGCTTTTATTTTATATTTTAATTAATAGCAATTAGCACCATTGTGTTATCCAAGTCAACCTGGAAAAGAACTTCAGAATAGTTGCTGATTTAATTCTCTCCTTTGTACTAAGAATCAAAACTTTGGAATCAACCCTGGATTCAAATGCTAGTTCTGATTTTTCAACTGTTCTTTATGCTGCCAGTGGAAATAGGACTCTTCCACACAGTCAAAATAAAAGCAAGGAAGGATGAGGTGCGGTTGTAAGATTTATTGAAGCAGAAGTAAACACAAAGGACTGTTTCCAGGTGCCTGGAGACCATGACTCATCCACTGCCAGGTTCTTCAACTCTGTCCTGGTATGGAAGAAGTCCAGCCTTGTCTTCATCAAGCCCAGAAGGGCTGGGATCCAGAAATGTTGTGCTGTTGGCCTGGTACTGTCAGGGAGTAGTTCAGTTCATTCCATGCCAAACTTAGTCCAACTCAGTCTCTGTCCCCATCCAGCTAGCTTAGTCTCTGTTCTCAGCTGGGCTCTGGCCAGCAAAGCATGCCATACCCAGACCCTTGCTTGGGTCCCAGTGGCTGCTAGGAGAGAGAATGCGTGAATGATTGGGTGAGTACAGGAACAAATAGATAAAGGTATACTTGCTACTGGAAGAGGCCTTTGTTAAGCATTATGTCACCTTAGGCTTGGGAAGGAGCCAGCTGGTTTTCAAATTAGCCAATCTCTTTCCCAATACTTCATGGACTTGTGTTGGGTCCTCCCCTTATCCAATGCAATGCAATCCAATCCAATCCAATCCAATCCTTTTCCCAGGCTAGATTCCACCCCCTTATGATCTCCTTTATGGCTCCTACAGCACATGCAACCAGCAGAGAAATTTCCCTCCTGTTTTATCCCTCCTTCTTGGTATCAGCTAATGATTAGTAACCAAATCTTCCTGCCAGTTTAGGGGATTATGTCCCAAGGTTGGAGGATGAGGCAGTCCCCTGGGGAGTCTGTAATGTTATCAGGCTTAATGTTTGACTTAGCTCCCTAAAAGATTAGGCTTAATATCTGATTTAGCTCCATAGTTTATTAGGCTTAATGTCTGAAACCTGTTCCTCCCTTCCTTTGTTTATAACTAAATAGCTACCTATGCTAACATTTAGAACAAGTGCTTTATTAAGAGATAAAGTTGGAGATATAGGTCCATTATCATTATGCCCAAACAAAGAATGAAAATATTAGTTTGCAAGTAATTAATTTTATGGTCATCAAAGCACCCATTTTCTTTACTATTAATTTTATGGTCATCAAAGAACCCATTTTCTTTACTATTCTGAACTCTTAGAGGACATACAATCTGGCTCTTATTCACTTTGTATATCCATATCTCCAGAGCCCTGCACCCTGCCTAGCATAGGTAGAATCTTAATAAATATTGGCTACATTAAAGTAGGGATCCATTGGAAGCATTTAAACAGATGGGCAACATGGTCAGATATATATTTGAAAAGTTAATCTGTTGGTTGTATTTAGGTTGCAATGTGGTAGGAAAAATCAGAAATTGAGATGGAGAGAGAGGAGAGAGAGAGAGAGAGAGAGAGAGAGAGAGAGAGAGAGAGAGAGAGAACATGGGCATAAATTATTGTAAAATTATTTTATTAGAGAATTTTGACTATGAATGGAAGAATATGTAATGTTGCTGCCAATGTTGTGTGGTAGCAGAACTTTTATAAAATAGAAGAAACCTAAATATGTTTAAACCAGTTGGAAAATTGCTTATTCATATATATGAGTTAGATTTAAGATAGAAAGAGAATGGGAAAAAAAGGATCAAGCAAGTTTCTAGAGGAGGTGGGATGGAGTCAAGAACACAGATGAGGAGTTAGTCTTGAAAATGAATAGGCATAAGTCTTTCATGAAAACTAGAAAGGTTAAGTTAGAAAACTGTTGAGGTGTGTGTGTGTGTGTGTGTGTGTGTGTGTGTGTGTGTGTGTGAGTGTGTGTGTGGAGGCTGAGGGGGGTGTTGGATGTTGAGATAATTAGGGTCAAATAGCCTGATGGCCTGGATCAGTGATTCTTAACACAGGCTGTACATTAAAATTACTTGGGGAGTTTTAAAAAATACTCACATGGGAATCTCATGCCTTGCCAAGTAAATCACAGTATTGAGCAGTGGAGGCCAGAACTCAATATTTTTAAATACTTCTGATGGGAGTATAATGTGTAGCCTCAATTGAAGGCCACTGGCCTATGCCTTATGTGTAACATGGCAGCAATGCTTCCTGCTGTGAATAAGGAGAGTGGTGTGAGGATAGGACAAAGTTTAGAAGAGGAATAATTGAAGTGACTGGGAAGACTCAATGGAGAGTCAAGAAACATACTAAAAATGTTCTGAGAGGTCTGGGAGGCTCAAATGACACGAAGTAGTTTGCAGTTCAGAGAATTCAACCAGTGTGGCATTGTGATCCTCTGTAACAATGCTTGGCACCTGAGGAGTAGGGAACATGAACATAAGGGAATCTAGGGTAGAGAATTGGCATTGTTAGTAGTTCTCAAATCATGCTTGGCTTCAGAATAATCCAAGAATCTTTAGAAACATACACTTTCCAGGACTCTACCTACAGTGAGCCTCTTTTAGTAGATCGGTAAATCTGGATTGGGGCTGGCAATCAGTACTTTTAGGCAGCACCTCTGGTAAGTGTGGCAGCCAGTGCAGACAGGGGTTTGGGAACAGCTGAAATAGATGTTAGTCGAAAAGTCAAGGAAGCCTGGGAAATTCTGTGATTACAGTGTTTGCATGACTGAAATCTTAGGCCGTAAGATTTATCTGGGTGGGGGCAGTTCGACACAGAAAGACAGGCACAGAAGAATAAGAAACAGAGGGAAGAAAGTAAAAGGATAAGATGCAATAGGGCTCTGCAATGGACTGAATGTGTGTGTACCCCCAAACTCACATGTTGAAATCTTAACCCCAAAGTGATAATGTTAGGACATGGAGTCTGTAGAAGGCAATTAGGTCATGAGGATGCAGCCCTCATGAAGGGGATTAGTGACTTTATTCAGGGGTACCAGAGAGCTCTCTCATCCTCTGACTACCACCTGAGGGTGCAATGAGAAGTCCGCAGCCTGGAAGCTAAAAGAGGGCTTTTACGGAGCACCTGACTGCCCTGGTACCCTGATCTCAAACTTGCAGCCTCCAGAACAGAAATATCTATTTTTTTAAAAGCCACTCAGTCTATAGTATTTTGTTATAGCAACCCAAACTAAGACACGAACAAATTTGCTGGCAGAAGGAGAAGGGAGGAAATAGAGACAATGAGGTATTCTGCCAAAAATAGTATTGAGACTGGTCCAAGAGAGGAAATTCAAAGTGTCTAATCTTGGATTTTATTTTATATCCCCTCCT
This sequence comes from Vespertilio murinus, assembly GCA_963924515.1. Classification (NCBI taxonomy): domain Eukaryota; kingdom Metazoa; phylum Chordata; class Mammalia; order Chiroptera; family Vespertilionidae; genus Vespertilio; species Vespertilio murinus. The sequence continues at coordinate 109,006,400 of OZ004709.1, forward strand.
TTCAAACCTTCCCCTTCCTGCCTGAGATAGAAAAAGAAACCTAAAGACACAGGGGAGGGTACTGCATTCGTTTTCTAGGGCTATTGTAATAAATCCCAGAGGCTGGGTAGATTCAACAGCAGAGATTAATTTTCTCACCGTTCTGGAGGCTAGCAGTCTGAGGTCAAGGTGTTGTCAGAGTTTTCTTCTAAGGCCTCTTTCTTTGGCTAGTGGATGGTTGTCTTCTCTCTGTTTTTAAGTGATTTCCTCTCTGTGTTCATTGTCTGCTTCCTCATTTCCTCTATTAAGCACACTAGTCATACTGAATGAGGGCCCGCTCATAAAACTTCATGTTCTTTTCTTTTTAAATCCTCATCTGAGGATATATTTTTACTGATTTGAGAGAGAAAGACATGAGAGAGAAACACCGACAATCAGTTGCCTCTTACATGTACCGTGACTAAGGATGAAACCTGAAACCTAAGCATGTGCCCTGACCAGGAAGCAAACCTGCAACATTTTGGTGTACACGATGACACGCCAACCAACTAAATCACCTGGCCAGCGATGGCCTCATTTCCTTCAATGACCTCTTCAAAGACCACGTCTTCAAGTATAGTCACATTTCAAGACTTCAACATGTGACTTTTGGGGTGTCTTTGTCTGTTCAGGTTCCTCTAACAAAGTACCACACACTAAGTGGCTTAAACAACAGAAATTTTATTCTCACAGGTTTGGAAGCTGAGAAGTGCAAAATCTAGGTTCCCACCAGTTTGGTTTCTGATGAGAACTCTCCTCCTGGCTTGGAGACAGCCACTTCTGGTTGTGTCATATGTCCTCCCATAGTTATATGGGTGTAGGTGGTGAGAAACATTAGGACCCCAATTTTATGGCTTTATTTAACCTTATATACTTCCTTAAAGTAAGGTGACAGTCGTCCCGATTTATTTTGGAAATAAATTGGGACTTTTAAAAAATGCCGTGGGGATGCGGGACAAATAGTTAAAAATCGGGACTGTCCCGCCAAAAGCGGGACTTCTGGTCACCTTACAAGAGCTCATCTCCAAATACAGCCTCACTGAGGGTTGGGGCTGCAACATCTAGATTTAAAGAAATACACACACATCCAGTTCAAAATATGGGGTGGGGTGGTGGGCACGATTCATCTTATAACAGCCATCACATCTAAGCATATGGTGCTGAAACTCTGCTGAAAGAAAAGAAAAATAGAAATGTGCTTTTTTTGTTGTTGTTGTTGGCTTTTTAAACATCAAGCCAAACCTTCCAATAGTTATCACAATTGAAGCCTTGCGGAGAGAGGGTGTGACCATGTGCTAACCCAGACTTCTCAAGCAATTTTACCATCATTGCTAGTTTTGACTTAAGGTACTAGATCCTTCTCTAGCAGGGACCGCATTAGAGATGACGAGCCAGGCTTGGTAACACAAGCCAATTTCCTTTTTGAACTGCATGGGGAAATACATTTGGGTCATTAGCATCCTGGTGTTTAGAATCCAATTGAGGAATTTTATAGAGAAATTAACATATTATTTATTGATTGAATGTTCAAATAGAAACTGCCTAATAATGAGTGTAGGAGTGAACAAGATTTCGGGGATGTAAGCTATCAGTTAGTGTTTCACTGTCTTGGGTCTGATGTTAGTTATTATCTTGCTTATTTCCTAACATTGAAGGAGAAGAACATTTTCATTATCACCTCTCAGAGTTTATCCCAGAAGCCTCCAGGAACCACAGCTGTGTGGAAATTTGATATAGACCCAAAGGTGCCATGGTTTTATCTTTAAAGCTCATTTTATAAAACAACTACATCCTATTGAAGTATAATCTGCATGCCATAAAATTCACTCATTTTTATTGTCCAACGCAGTGATTTTTAGCAATTTTTATAGAGTTGTGCACACCATCACCACAATGGCGTTTTAGAACATTTCTGTCACCTGACTAGGATCCCTCTGGCACTTTACAGTTAAACCCATTCCCACCCTCAGCCCTAGGCAACCACTAATCTGCTTTCTGTCTCTGCAGTACACACCTAAGGGTATAAACATAGGTAAATGCCTAAAGGCTTTTGGCATTATTTCTTTCTAGCTCCTGTAGTTGTATACCCTTATGACTGAAGGCTAACTTCTTCTAGCTTTGTTTTTTAGCCTGCAAAGGTTGTCTTTAAGCTCAGCGCTTATCTTTTATATCAAGCAAGACACTGTAGAGGGCACATGTGATGCTGAGGTTCCCTCAGATTTTGATCTAGGTCCCTCCTGCTCTGAGTCTAAACTGTGTTTTCCACTGAGGATTCAGAAAAATATCCTGGGGGCAGGCCTGCCAGGTATCTTCTGCAAGAAATGAGAATTAATCCTAAAAAAACAAACAAAACACAAGAGATTCTGCTAGGATTACCATATCTACAAGTTGTTTCCTGCCTCAGTTTCTCCATGCACTCATCTACACTGGATTACCTCAATTATTTGAATAACATAAGAGGGATGCTAAAATATAAAATTATGAACACTCTACATTCCATCCAATCCCCTGAGTAATTTTAAAAAATATGTACTTTCTGGACATATGTCAGTAAAATAAAAACGAATATGATGATTTTTATCTCCAAAGCCCTTAAATTAAGTTTCTGGGTTAATTCTTGTTGTAATGGTTTTAAAAGTCAGCTTAGTCACCAGGTCAATGTAATAATATTGAGAAGAAGTCTAAAGTCAACTTTATTCTGATAATAGTCCTCCTTTTGCTAAAGGTTAAGCCATGCATTTACTTAACCTACTAGCTTGCCCATAGTTTTATAGATATTGCTTTAGAGATCCTTGATGCAGTCAAGACTGTCAGATGATATAAAGAAAATATGGCAAGCCTACTTGTTAAAATGAATTATTACTTCTGATTTCTAAGCCCTGACAACCTTTTATTATTTCTAACGTCTACATGGGGACAAATGAGTAGTCTAAAAAATTGATTTTATTACTTTGGAAATGGAAGCCTATTATTTTTATTCCAGTAATTTCACCAAATGGTCATCCCATTCAAATATATATATATTTTTTCTAAGCAAGTCCATTCTGCCTATCTCTTTATGGTCTCCACTGAAAGCAAAAGATGTAGTTTATTGCAAGTGTGATATGAGAAAAGGCAGAGGTAATGCTGCGGGTCGAGAGGACATGAGCTTTTCCTTACCGTGTAATTGAAACATGGAATAGTAAACATAAATCACACTTTTAATTGTATGCTGCCAAAATGAGACTGAAAATGCTATTTAAAATATTTCTTTATTTATGCTCAAAGGACTTCTTAAGGGACTGAGGCCGCACACAGTTTATAATCTTTCCTCTTTCCTTTTCAGGTTCATTGTATTCACATCGCTTTTCCACATTATTTATGACAATGCCTCTGATTATACCATTTGCATCAGCATTCATAGCTTGCAAAGCTGAGGCAGGTACAATACTTATAAATGAAACACACACACACACACACACACACACACACACACACACACACACAAATTCATGTGAAGATAAATGCAGAGGTTGGGGTAGTGCATGCACAAGGCAAGGAATGCCAAAGAGCGCCAGCTCATAGGTCAGGTTCTCCCTCATAGCCCTCAGAAAAAAGTCGTTCTGCTGACACCTTGATCTTGAACTTTTAGCCTCCAGAACTGGGTAACACTGAATTGCTGCTAAGCCATCCAGTTTTAACACCTTGTTAAGGTAGCCTTAACAAATAAATACACAGCCCTTTTACTAATCTCTCTGTGCCACAGTTTCCTCATACATAAAGTGATAATAGTATTTACCTTCTAGGTCCTTGTGAAGATTAAAAGAGTAAATGAATACAAAATGCTTAGAATTGTGTCTGCAACACAAGGCATAGAGAGGGCTGACATTATTGTTTGGTCGAATCAACAACCATTCCCATTTCCTCCTTGTTTGCTAAACACTAAATAGAAACCTATTTGTAAGCTAAGTTGTTCTGCACATGTGAAGATCAGTAGTTCTCTACTTATAGAAGGAAAATAGAAAACAGGTTTGTTTTTTTGTTTTTTTTTTAAAGGGGGAGATTAGCATGGTGGAAGTCAGAGGTATAAGAGAAAAGATAGAACAAATCAAAGTGGCTAGTTTTTGAAGGTAGAAGAGGGTATATGGGGATAAATGGGGATGGAACAAAATGACTTTGGGTGGTGAACACAATACAATATACAGATGATGTATCATAGAATTGTACACTTAAAACTTATATAGATTTTATTAACCAATGTTACTCCCAATAAATATATTTCAAAAATCCTCACAAAGTGGCTAGTTTCAGAAGACTCAAGTTTTTGTTTTTTTTCCTCAGGAGGTTAGAGTTTTAGAGGAAAGAGTCTATAATAATAAAAGTATACTATGCTAATTAGACCAGACAGCCAAATGACATTCTGGCTGTCCTTCTGGATGAAGCTGCAGTGGTGGGGGCTGAGGCAGAGGTGATTATGGGCAATCAGGCAGGCAGGTAAGCAGTTAGAGGTGATGAGGCAGGCAGGCAGGCAAGTGGTTAGAACCCAGTGGTTCCAGATTGCCAGAGGGATGTCCGACTGCCAGTTTCCCTATGGGATAGAGCCTAAACTGGCAGTCGGACATATCCCAAGGGGTCCTGGATTGCAAGAGGGTGCAGTCTGGGCTGAGGAACTCCTTTCCCCCATGCATGAATTTTGTGTACCAGGCCTCTAGTAATGATATAAAGGGTGTAAGAGGCCAAATATTAATATTTTTAGGAAAGGAAAACAGAGTTGTCAGAATTTACTGGCTTAGTAATCATAGATCCACCCATCCTTAGCTGATGTGCATAAATGTGACCCAATGAATACTAATTGGACAGGCTCTTTTTAAATCCAATCTTGACCACAAGAAAACAAAGACTAAAAATGGATGGAATTTCTATAATAATAATTAAGGGCACAAGTTCTAGATATAGGCCACCTGTATTTGAGTCTATAACCAATTGTGTAAGCTTGGGCTATATTTAGCCTCCCTGTACTCAGTTTCTTCATGTATAAAATGAAAATGATAATAGTACCTAATTGATCTGGCACCATCTAATTACTGTCTTTACTATTAGGTATGCACCAATGAGTAAAATACATTTTTTTCCTGCATGGAACTTTTTGAATTTTGAGGGAGATAGATGCCAAAGAGAGAAAAATGAGTATTTATTACAAATTGTGCTTTGTACATATGTGCTATGTAAAATGCATAAAACAGTCCCTAGCACATAGTTCTATATTTTAGTATCAGTGTTCTGATTATACATTACCCCTGTAGTTTCCCATTCCTAGCTCTCTGAAGATATCTTACCTCCTATACATTTTTGAGCTTGGTTTTCTGCCCTTCCCATTGGTGCTCAGAACTCCAGTATAGCATCACTAAATTTTGTTTTGCTGAATTTAACCAGAGATGGTTTCCATTGCTGGAGAAGTTTATATGGTTGTTGCAAGGATTAAATAAGATTGTGTATACCCTGTGGAAAGCAGTATAGAGTTACCTCAAAAAATTAACAATAGAACTGCCTTATGACCTGGAATATATCCAAAGGCACCCAAAACTAATTTGAAAGAATATATTCACCCCTATGTTCATTGCAGCATTATTTACATTACAATAGCCAAGATATGGAAGCAGCCCAAGTGCCCATCAGTAGATAAGTAGATACAAAAGCTGTGGTACATATACACAATGAAATGCCACTCGACATAAAAGAGAGGAAATTCTTACCTTTTGTGACAGATAGATGGACCTGGAGAGTATTATGCTAAGTGAAATAAGCCAGTCAGAGAAAGAGAGGTACCATATCATTCACTCATATGGAATCTAATTAATAAAATAAACTAACAAGATGGAGACAGACTCTTGGATATGAAGAAGAGACTGACAGCTGTCAGAGGGGGAAGGAGGATGGATGGACTGAGTGAAAAGGTGAAGGGATTAAGCAAAAACAAAACAAAACAAAACAAAACAAAACAACAACAACAACAACAACTCATAAACATAGACAACAGTATGGTGGTTACCAGAGGGAGAGGTTAGCGGGGGAGGGGTAAAAGAGGGTTAAGTGGGAATAAACAGTGATGGAAGGAGACTTGACTTAGTCTGGTAAACACACAATACAATATACAGGTGATGTAGTGTAGAATTGTACACCTGAAACCTATGTAATTTTATTAACCAATCTCACCTCAATAAATTTAATTAAAAGATAAATTTTAAAAGATTATGTATATTAAGCATGCACAATTTCAATCAATATTAATTCTGGAAAGGGTTACCTGGACATATTGAACTTGGAAAGGATCTAATTAGATTGAGAGTGAGCTGATAAAAAGAAATAGATGGCAAAGCACATGAATTGGGTGTAAGGGAGACCCAGGGGACTGGCGTGATGATAAAGGAGAGCTAGCTTTCATTTATAGGGATAATAGCTTGGGAGTGATGAACAGGTGATTTGAGAAACTCACAGAATTGAGGACTGAATGGAATGCATTAAAGGTATTGTTTAACTGTTGATAGTATTGCCCCAGAAGATTTAATCTAGTGTATGCAGTCCTATTCAAAAACAAACCCTTTCTTCTCTCTCTCTCTTTTTTTTTTTTGTATCATCTGAGGAAGCATTGTATAAAAATAACCTTTGAAGCAAATGGTTTTTATTATTGGCATAAAGAACTACAAAAGAAAGACTAATAAAGAGTGGTGGAGCCGTTTGTTTGACACCAATCCATGTAGACTCATTATTCTAAGGTGCAAAGGTATACATTTTAAGCCCAGGAGAAAAGATAACATTGTGCTGATGGATGCAATAATAAACACACAAGTGCATATTCATATGTTGCTAATTATTCTTTTGAAGCTGTATAAATTACGCATTTGAAAACTAAAAACTGAAAACATGATACATATGGGAAATTCATCAGCATTCTGAGATAAAAATTAAATGAAAGAGAATTGCTGCAAAAGCTGTTTCCTGTCAAGTTTCTTCTATTCCATTCCTAATTATCAATTTTACTCAGTCTAAAGAATAACCCAATTATCCTTTAAGCACCAGGAAACAGGAACTACTCTAGCCCGTATTTGTTCCCAGTGCCTAGCTCATACTGGACTTTCCAAGAAAATCTTCTATCCTGAATTACAGGGTTAACGATAGTCAATGTCAATACTTTCCACCATGCCATCAGCTAATCAACATGCATTCATTTATTCTTTCTTTCCAAAAGTGGTTGTATACTATTTTTGCCTGGTACTGTCCAGGATATTGAGTAAGCATAGCAAATAAATGCAGTTATATAGTCACTGCCCATATAGAGCTCTCAAGCTAGTGAGTAAGACAGACAGAAAAAGGGAAGGAATACACATTTTCAAGTTGTGTGTGCTCTGAGGAAAAAGGTCAGGTGAATAGAGATGTGGCGGTGCTATAGAGGGTGGACCTATTTAGATGGAATAAGGCCTCCTCTGTCAAGAGAAGGATGGAGATATGCATGAGATCTTGTCCCGGGCCTTGGAAGGATCATTCTTAGGAGTGAAAAGTGTCCGTGGCTGAGGTGCTGAGGTGGAAGCATGTCTGCTCATGCGTGTTGGCTCCTGCACATTTTTTCCTTCTTTTTTTTTAAATAGTTCTCAAGTTCTGTTTTCATGAGGGAATGACTTGAGGCTAGTGGAGTCAGAAGAAGGTTGGGATTCTCTTTCTCTGGTCCCTGAATGACTGTGTTTTGTGGTGGAGCCCTGTCCTGACTGGGAATCCTGTGGCCAATCATCTGGATTCTCTTTTTGACACCTTCTTCATCTGTCCATTTTGTCTTCTGACTGCTCCTCACTCAGCCTGGGCTCCAGAGATAACAAGCTTTAAGCCTTCCTTTGGGCTTTTCTTAGGTGTTCCAGGAGTGACGTTTTTGTCCTCTGAACTCTCACATGATATAGGTCCAGTTGCAAATTTTACCTGGAAAGCTCCCAAAATTTCAAACTAGTAATTGGTGAGCCAGACAGGAGACTGGGGGAAAAAATGGAACTTGGGAAAGAGGCATTTGAAGGGGAAATTCTGAGTTGACTATCAACCTCTATGTGGACAGGGTGGTCTGTATATTAGATGCTATAGACAACCACCACATGAGTATGGGATTTGCCAAAACACCCGCTAGTTTAGTGTACTTTGCTACCTAGCACACTGTAGAAAAGAAGAAAAGCAAATGGCTGCCACAGTGGGCTGGCCTCCACTGTGGGCAGACCTGCTGGCTACTAATGCCCAATTAGAGGTTGAAGCTCATGCTGGAAGTTGGAAGAAGATCTGGAGTCAGAGAAGGATGTGTGGTTGTCCACTACTTTGCTAGCTTCAGGGCAGGCAGACAAGGTGGAAGGACAGGATAATAAGTTGGAGATCTTATTTTGCCACTTTTCAAAGGCAGGAAGGCATAAATATCTGTGGATTAAGGCCTAAGTGCTAGTGACAGGGCCTGATTGGGACACTAAGCGATAGAGAACAAAGAGCAATATGCTATGGGTATTGACAATGAAAGGAACTCATGCTGTTCAGTCTGACACTTAATACAAAGGAAAACAAATGCAGAGCAACGACAACCCTAGCCCTCAATGTAGGAAATGTTCATGAGAGAATGTACTCCTGCTCTGCTTGTCGGTAGAGTTACCAACTTCCAGTGTAAAGCCAGGGAAAGTATCCAGGTATGGTTAGTGTGGCTATGAGATACAAGGGCAATGGCATTTCTCTGACCTACCAGAACGCAAAGAAAATGATCAACATCACCACACAACTTGTCCTTTGGCAACACCTGTATAGGTTCTGGAGAATTCAAGATACCCACTTTCTTATACTATGCATAGAGTTTTGACCTAAAGAGGGGTATCTTCTTGTCCATGTGAGACCCTTCAACTCTATAGAAGAGGCACAGCAATTTTGGGGGGAATTGGAGAACTAGAAAGGAAATCTACAACTCTGTCTTTGAAGACCTTGATTGGGTTACATTCACTGCAGCAATAAAATCATGATATTCCACTCTACTCCCAGAACTTGGTTCAGGACCCTGATATCATGCTAAAAAGCCTAGTCATGGGACAAGACATTTATCATGTTGAGCAATCTATCAGTGATCTTGGGGAAACTGACAAATCCCTAAACAATGAGTATAAGCTATAGGAAATACCTGAAATAGAAAGGGAATTTAAAAAGTCAAATATTTACCCCAATGGGCTGTAAGGAGTCTGGCAAAAGTAACCTGGAAGCAAATGTGGTTTGATCTCATTCCTGCTGGGACCCCACCTGAAAAGATAAACATGAAACCCAGTGCCCTGTTGGTCAACTTGTAGAAAGATTAACACCTAAACAACTGCTCAGATCTTCTCCACCTGCCCCTACCAACCCTCATGCCACTCCTGCTCAAGCAGAGGCCTCAGAGACATAATAGTCCTATTTGGGATGGGTGCATCTCACGTCTTTGGTATAAGATGCAGGCCAAGATTGCTTCTAGATAAAGGAATGGTCTACCTCTTTCTTCAGTTTCCTTTCCTTCCATGTCTAAAATGGATCTGGTTTCAGATATCACCTGGGAAAACTCTCAAGATTTCAAACCAACAAATAGCAAATGTCCCTCTACTGCATTCAAGTTAAGGTCTAATATCTCAAGCTGCAGTAAAGTGTAAGTGCCCATGAGAAAGTGGATGGATGGGCCACAAAGGAACATAAAAAAAAAGTACTCTCTGGGGAAGTTTACTTACACGAAGAACTAGATTTTCCCTTTTCTGTGGTGGTTAAATCTGTAACTTGAGAAGGAGCCATAAACTCTTCTACCCTGATTCTACCCATAAATATTGGCCTCGCCTAACCCACTCCCTTGGTTCTGATTCCATCCTCACCAAGCCACTGTATGACTGCAGTGTGGTTTCTCAAATAGATCTGCCTGTGGCAAGAGAATGTTTTGTCATAGCAACAGTCACATTTCAGATGAACATAACAGTTATGTTTCTCACTGAAAAAGAACAGATTGTGTCCCTGTTTGTACTTTAGTCAGTTGTGAGTTTGGTTTTCTGGAGTCATTTTCTCTGCACCTAATCAACTGTGTGACAAGGTTGTAATAAATACACTTCATTTTCAAAGCATCGGATTAGAACTGGAGCCATGGCAACCTCTTCCAGTTTCTTTACTTCCTTGTAGTGTGCCTCTTTTTAGCTTTAACAGGTAGGTGCCCAGGGGATGATGGAAAGTCCTTGGATCTTTGTATTATTTGTGGTGAAGGGCAATTTGCTTTGATCTTTATGAATGTGCATGTCAGAGAAGAACTCCAATCCCATAGAGATCTAAGGAGTAAAGCTTTCACAACTCCATAGGTGCCACTACTTCACAGATGATGAGACAACAGATGAAAGCAAGATACTTTAAATCTCAAGCACAGGAAAGAATCATCCTGCTCCCCTGCCTCCAAATCCCACAGGGAGAGGTGATGAGCCCAGATGGATGCTATGCATGGGGTAGATTGTGTTGTCCTTGAAATTTGGCACACTCAGAAATAATGTGCAAAGACTCCCAGGACCCACTGAGGACTACCTTTCTCAACAGTGCACACTTCAGAGGAATAGGAGATGGGAAGAAATTCCAAGAATGGGAATTGTGCAAATCCTGTGAAGTAGAGTTAGCATCTGCCAGTTTAACTGTAGTAGAAAGTCACTCAGAGAAATCAGAGAGACACAGCCATAGAGAAAGCTTAGAATCAACTAAAGACTTCCATTTTTCCAAACAGTACTGGATTTTCATGATATGAAGTCTTAAAAGCAGATTCTAAGGGTTTTTTACTCCAATGCCTTTACTAGTATTATCTGTAGAGAAAATGGGCATAGGGGTTGCACATTGCTATGATCATATAGCCAAGTGACTAGTCACAGAAAAAGAAGCAATTCTAACTTCTGAAACATAATTATTACTTATTTCATATCAAATATTATTGTTAAGTGACACAAATTTTCCAAAATAAGTGTCCAAAGTCCACTTAGTTAAATATTTAAAATTTGAGAATAGGTTTCTGGTAGATAGATGCTGTATTTACCTCCTCCCAGGACAAACCAAAATTACAACCAAATTATAAAACAATCACCCTGGGTAATCATATGAAGACTAGCTGAACAGGAGTCCTATAACTAAAGATATAAAGAAGAAGCCATGTTGAGATTGGTAGAAGCAGTGGAGGTGAGAAATGGGCTGGCTCCATGCCAAGTTGAGAATCAGAAAGGAAGTCACAGTTGCAGAAGTCCCATCCCCTCTGAGGTGTGAGAGGTCTCAGGCCCCTCTGAGGTGTGAGAGGTCTCAGTTCCCCAGCTTGAAAGACCAGTGTGGGGAAGAAGCCCACGTAACATCTGGTTGTGAAAATCAGTGGGACTGTATCTATCTGGGTGAGACAAAAGACTTCTGGAAATCTAGGCATGCTATTAAAGGTACAGTGCACAAATTCTTGCTTGCAAACATTCACCTTGGGCTACAGTGCAGACACCAGACAGGGAGAAGCTGAATTGTATGGCTTCCGGGTGAGGGCTGGAAGAAAGCCAAGCATTGTCCCTGTGTTGAACTCTCCTCCTGCATGGTCAGTGGGTGTCATTTTTTCCTTTGTTGATACCTTCCTCCCACAGGGCCAAATCTGAATCTTCATTAGCCTGGTGACTCGACTAGCTCCACCCAGATGACTCCCTGAAACCTTACTCTACTAGACAAGCACAGCACCCAAGGCTTTTTTGGTGGCAACCACCTTGGGCCCACATTGCTGTTTCCTTAAGACACACACACACACACACACACACACACACACACACACACACACAGAAGAGAAAAAAACCTCTCAAGGAATTCTGGTCAAGTTTGGGTGAGGTGCCAGAGACATACAGACAGAAATTGAGTTGTGTGGTTTCAGGGTGAGGGCTGAAGGGACACCCACCATTGTCCTTGTGTTGAACCCTCATTCTGCATGACTGATGGGTGCCATCTTTCCTGTATTGAGCCCTCCCCCACCAAGAGCAAATCTGAACCTGAAATTGACTGGTGAAATCTACTAGTTTCACTCTGACAACTCCTGGAGATCAGATCCCCCTCCACACAACCTGTACATGGCCCAAGGATCTTTCTCAGCAACCAGGTGTGGCTCAGCATGATGGCTGGAGGGTGACCACCACTGTCCCTATGTTGAGTCCTTGCACCACACGGCCAAACAAGATCTACATAGGCCTGGTGTAGATCACCCTTAGCTTCACTCTCTGAGATCCTATTTCACTGCAAAGGATCATAGGCCTCTGGCAGGTGGCAACTGGCCTTGGTGTACCCTGAGACTTTTCCTGAGTGCATAAGGCTCTGGACTGGTGCCAAATCTGAATTTGCATTAATCTGGTGAAAACCAATTGACCTGCCCTGGGAACTCTCTGAGACCCTATCTCACATAACTCGAGTGCCCCCTGAGTCTCTTTCAGTGTGGCTGCCCTTATGGGTGACCAGCAGGTAGTGGCAGCTCTCAGTGTGCCTTGGGCCTTTTGGTAACCTGCCCCCTGACCTAGTACTGGTGGAAGTTAGTCTTGTTTCACAGTGTGGGTTCTCCTATGTATATTCAGGCCTGACACAGAAAGCTACCAATTGTGATCACATTGTAGCTTCTAATAGGTAGCCTCTGGTTGGTTACAAGTGGCATGTGACATTGAACTGCACCAAAATCCCTGTAAGTGGGACCCAGAACGAACATATTTGGTGGCCAGCTTCCCATCTGGAAGGTTATCTGGATGGTTGTCTGGATGGTCGTTCCGCTGCTCAGTCTAATTAGGTTATTAGCTCTTTATTATATGGGACTATTGATTGTATTTTTTATGCTGTACTTTACATCCCCATGACTTTTTTTGTAACTACCAATTTCTTCTTAATCCCTGTGATATGGTCTGTGCTGTTGAAGTGCAGGGTTCTGTGAAAGCATAACAAAGAGTAGGGACAACTGCCTAGAGAAAGGGGATTATGAATTGGAGGTGAAAAGGATAGATGAAGGAGGAGGTTATCAAGAGGCTGTAACCTCTGGTTGACCCACTAGCTAGACCTGGGAAATAGGAGGTTCTTCCCCACCTCCCAGGTCCTTGGAACTAACATTCTGCTCACTGTTCCCAACAGTAGGAACTGTTTACAAGGATGTAGCCTTGAGAGAGGAATGTATTGTTGAGACCAGGAGGACTGAATATGTGACTGGACACCGTTAAGGCTTCTGATAAAATTTTAAGATTCTGGTGGGCTGCTTCAGAATTCTACTCAGCTTGTGGCTACTTAAAACAAGCCTCATACAGAAGTTTCTTGTTTATTAAATCTGATGCTGCCATTCTGAAATAGTCTTTTTCTTTGTACAAGGACCAATTTTTGAACTGGTAGTAATGAAATGAAAAAGAGGGACATTACACACAAAATGCAAAGGTAAAAGTGACTCCTTTGGGGATGGGTCCAGGAGATTGTGTGACTAGGCCACCATGTAAATTCTGAGGGCTGGGCTTGGAACAAAAATGTTGGGGAGGGAGGATGCACAAATCAAACTAACACTGCGCTCACCAAGCCTTATACCCTGGCATGAGACTGCATCTGCTCCAAGAAAAGAATATCTTTTGTATTTTGCATAGATATGTCATTTGGGCTAGCTGTAGTCCTGTGACATGGTAGATTGGGACCAGATTATGAAGGACTTTGTAAATTTCTGAGAGCAGGGTCGGGTAGGGGAGGGGAAAAGAATCTAGGACTTCTAGCAGGAGAGTGACAGATCACATAAGCGTTTAGAAAAGACCCCTAATTAGACTGGAGGGCAATGTAGGTGGGAGACTATAGCCCTAATCCAGAGGAAGTAAGAGGGACCTAAACTGGGGAGGGGAGGGAAGTGATTAGTGATTGGTTGGGATTTAGTGGACTGTAGAAGCTAGAAAGGTAGAAGAGATAAGTACTACACCCAGGATTTAGCTTTGAGCAACCAAGGTGACTTTTTCTTTCTTTCTTTCTTTCTTTCTTTCTTTCTTTCTTTCTTTCTTTCTTTCTTTCTTCTTCTTTTTTTTTTTTCCTTCTTCTGGAGATAGGAGAGTAGGTTGAATAGAGAAATACTGACTTCAGTTTTGCAGAGTGCATCCAAGTGGGGAGGCTCATAGGTAGATGAATATGTGAGTCTGCAGCTCAATACATATTAGGGTGTTTTCAAAATATAGATGAAAAATTCATGGGAATAGGTGAGCTTACCCAGTGGAATTGGGTAGAGTTAAAAAGTAGGTGGGAACAGAATGGAATCCCAAGAGACCATAATGTTTAAAAGATGGATAGAGAAAGACTTGCCAGGAAAGAACTGAAAAAAAGCTGTCAGAGATGCCCATGGACTTTCAGGACGGTGTGCTGTCAGTGAAGTCAAGAAATGGCAATGTTTAAGGAAGAGGGAGTCCAATGAGATAAAGAGCAAAACTGCTTATGAAAGTGATTAGTGAGTTGGAATTTGGAAACAGTGGTAAGTGGAATGAGAAGACGAAGCAGGACAAGGGGAAACGAGTATTATCTATTTTAACACAAAAGCTTGACTATGTTTTCCCTACATTAGAATTCAAGTAGGCTTCCTTCCATTGAAAGGAAAAGGACAACCACTCCTTGTAAAACAATGAAATGAAAATATTTTTTTCCTCCGGGAAGTTTTGAAGATTAAGTCCTCCTGGCCCTGGAAGAAAAGGTAATAATCAAGCTTTTGGTTTCTAGTGATTTTAGCTTTGATTTTCATGGGCTGCTCAAATATAATAAAAGGAAAAGAGGAAACTAGGACTCTCTTTGGTTGAGGCCTGAGGAGGGTGTGGGCAAAAGAATGAGGAAGTAGGAAGGAGATGGGCTAATGGACCCAGGAAACCAATTTCAGGATTGCTTTGTTTCTCTTGCCCAGGCTTCTCAGGTTGCTGAATGAATCATCACCAGTGGTGTCACCCCAAGTCCTCACTCAGGCCGTGCCTGGTGCTCCTCAGTCTCCTTGCAAAGGACCATCACCATCACCGTAGGTTGCAGTGGCACTGCAGCCTGCCAGGTGTGTGAAGTTTTGCCCAGCCTCATACAACAGTGCCCCAAGAAACCCATGAACCCAAAGAGGGTACCTGCTCATCTAGCAGGGATGTGATGGAGATACACATCCTCAAACCTTTATTAGGCAAGGGTGAGAGGCAGCTGCTGCATACGGTGAATTGGAGACACCTGAGTGAAACTTAGTTCAGTGATGCCCCGATCACCACAGTGCTAAGTGAGTGTGAGAAGGCAAGGGCTGTCTAGAGACCTTGTGGGGAAATTGAAAGGCAAGCATGAATTAGAGATCAACTACAAAGGCAGAACGGAGTCTGATGACTGATAAGACATGGACTGAGGAAGAGGGTCTCTGCTAGAACTCTTAGATTTCAATCCTGTGTGACTAGAAGAATATTTTAGAAAAGTCAAAGCTGGACATTTCTCTTTGTGCATCCTTGTGGGAGGTAGGTTGTCAGGGCCAAAGAGGTAATTTGAGTTCCCTTGGGACCCAGCTACTTGGAACATCCTTCCTATTATTTAGATCGTAGGAGGAATTCTGGGCAGAGCATGGCTGTAAACCTTAATACTGAAAGTGTCCTTGCTTCCCTCCATTCACCAATTTCATTTGAAAAGAGATGAGGTCTGGCTTCCAGCACCCACTTGCACATTATATACCTCCTTGCTAATAAAGCGACTCTGTGCCTGCTCGCACAGGAGCAGCAGAGTTTGAAACCTCAGCAGGGATGCACCAACCCACATTTTATAGAGACAATAAGGCAGTGGTGAGAAGTAGTTAGGAGTGCCAGTGCCCCTTCCACAGCAGATTTAGACTTATATCCCAGCTCTGCAGTTTAACTGGCTTGAGGCTTCAGCAGCCTATGTAATGTCTCTAAGAGCCTGTTTCCTCATTTGTAAATAAAGTTGTTGGCAGGAATAAGCATGATCATATATGTAATGTGTTTAGCATGTGATCTGGCTTACAGCAAAGGCTTAGTAGAATTAGTTATTAGTTGTGGAACTGCTTGAATATAGTATTACTATTAGTATAGGTGTAAGGTCCCAAGACCCCCGGTGAGTCCGACGGAGGGGGCGACGACCCCATGTCAAACGCCGAGACCGAAACTTGATGCAAAAAGCATGAGGTTTTAATAGTACAAGCGCAGGGGCTTCTCAGGCAGACAGCAACAGAGCTGTCTCCTGGAAGCCCCGAGTAACTGCAGAACATGAGTTTATAAAGGCAAAGACCACACGCAGGTGGGGTTACACATGGAGGGGGAAGAAGGAAACAAGGAAATTCTAAGGGGAGCTGGGCTCGTTAATTACATGTTAATCTTGCAAGCCCCTTGGTCTCTCCTCTGGGCAAGTCCTCAGGGTAGGGAGTTTCTGGGGACTAATCTTCAACCATAAAGAACTGACCTCCTCCCTGTCTAATCTTTAACCGTAAAGGTCACATCCTGGAACAGGCAGCGGGGAAGGTCACTTCCTCCATCTTGGGGCCCTACATAGGGACCCCAATCCATTGAAATCTCCAAGCCTGTCATGCAGGAACTTGGTTTTGGATTTCAGCACTATCTTCTCTCTCTCTCTACCTAAATTAAAGGCATTTCCTCTTTAAATTACACATTCCATGATATTTGTTGAGCACTTACTATGTACTAAACTAGATAATATACTGAGAAATATTTTAGAATCCCATATTTACTTACTTCATTCAAGCTTCCCACTACTCCTTGTAGTAGCACCGTTTTGCAAACGGTTTTTAATTTTTAAAATAAATTTTTATTGATTTCAGAGAGGAAGGGAGAGTGAGAGAGAGATAGAAACATCCATGATGAGAGAGAATCATTGGTCAGCTGCTTCCTTCACGCCCCACACTGGGGATTGAGCCTGCAACCTGAGCATATGCTCTGACCGGGAATTGAACTGTGACCCCCTGGTTCACAGGTCAATGCTCTACACTGAACCAACCATGCCAGTTCTTTAGATCAGAGAGTTTCAGGCTTTTTCATCTCACGGCACACATATTACTAAATATTCTGTGGCACACCAAAAAATATATTGTTTTTTGCTAATCTGATAAAAATAGATATTTTTATTTATTCCCACCATATGGCTATTGTTATATTGGCTGTTGTCATTTTCAAATTTAACAATCTAAGAAAAAAGAAGTCAGTGCTCCTGACTAGTCAGGTATGGCATGTTTTAAAAATTCTTGTGGCACACTGGTTGAAAATTGCTGGATCAGGTTAGTGAGCATAGCTTTCTGTCCATCTCTGCTTTCTATTTCTCATGATACTCAGTTTTGTCCAGGCATCTGTCCTGGCCCCACAAAGTCACATGGTTTGGTAAATGCTGGCACTGCCCCAGCTCTAGCATTGGCCTGTTTGATCTAAGGAGAGGATTTGCTAGTAAGTGGTTCAGTAGTTAGGAGGATCTGATCCCTTCAGGATGAGGCCTGGGGAGAGATTTGGCTCATCAAGACCTAGAAAATAAATAAAATAATAAATGCATCATAAAGAAAATAAGATTTTGGGCAAAACTAGGCAAAAATTGTAAATGGCAATGTATAAAAAATGTTTTTTTTAAAGGGTGATTTTCTGTGGATCATATTTTAATCTATTTTTTCAATAGAATATGTCATATCATTTGAAAATTAAAATAATTTGATACTTATGTTGAATATAAAATATTGTAGAAAATAGTTTCAAATTTTGCCATCAGTTTGGAGTTCTCTATTTTTTTTTCCTTTTAGGGAGAATTTGCTGAAAGATTGTGAGAGCTTCTTGTTCTCTGATCTCGTCTGAAAGGTATTTTCAGCTTTTAGGTCAAGCATGGCCATTTTTGGGCTTCCAGTTAGAGATGACCACCCTTTTGTCAGAGCCAAACTGTCTTCTGGTCCAGGGAATAGTAACCGTGAGAACTTTGCTAATAAAAGTCTCTAGTTTAGCCCGTTATTGCGGAATGATTTTTTTCATGGGGTACTTATTCTCAACATTCAAGAAATCAGTAACATTGTCATTTTAATAGCTTCTTTTTATGGCAGATGCCATAAGCATATTTCCTGTTTCTTCTAGCACACTGCCTATTATGCAGATACAACTTTAACCAAGCAAAGTTGTAAGAGGTATAAATAAATAATTTTGCATTTTCCTCATAGGGCAAATGACTAAATGCTAATTTGGAACCTGGCAAACTTGCCTTGCTTGTTAGAAAATTTTAGAATAATGTGCCCCCTTACTGCAATTCATGCCATATATTCTATTTTATATGGCAAATCCCCAAATGAATAAGTGAATTGTGCTTCTCCTAATGCTATTTTCTGGAAGACAGGAAACTTATGTGTGGCAGAGGCAGAAATTTAGTGTTGCTTCTACTGACTGAATCCTATTTTTCATTTATATATTCCTACCATCCTAGGCTGAAATGATGTTATTTCTACAAGTTTATCTATATCATGACCCAAGATATCACCTCTGATGTTTCATGAACTACTTTATTCCATGAAATTTAAAGTGCCTGTATTTTTAGCAACTACAGATAGACATGAGTATTGGTGGAGGCTGAGAATTCTGTGCATACTAAGATACCAACATTAAATTCACACTCCAAAGTGAGTGGAAATGTTATTCTCTTATCCTTTTTAACTTATTTCAAATATTGAAGGTCTAATTAGCATTTAAAAGCTGAGTAGCATAAAGTGGAAATCTGTTAATTCCATCCCTAAAGCTACGTTTGGTCCAAAATTATTTTCTAATAAATATTTACTAAGCACCAATTTACGTCAGAGATTAATCTACACTGGATAGAAACAACGGACAAGACAAAGTCCATGTTTTCACATAGCTTATATTTTAATAAGAAGACAACAACAATACATTAGTAAACTCATAATGTATTAGATGCCATGTGTGCTTTTTTTAAAAAAAACTTATGATTTTTTACAGAGAGGAAGAGATAGGGATAGAGAGTTAGAAACATCGATGAGAGAGAATCATTGATCAGCTGCCTCCTGCACACCCCCTACTGGGGATGTGCCTGCAACCAAGGTACATGCCCTTGACTGGAATCAAACTCGGGACCCTTCCGTCTGCAGGCCGATGCTCTATCCATTGAGCCAATTTGGTTCGGCGCTATGTGTGCTTTTGTGAGAGTCAATAATTAGTGAGTGGCAATTGTGGGAGGATGTTGTTAATTCATATGGACTAGTCAGAGAAAGCCATTTCTTCTCTGATAAGGGACATGTAAGATGAGTAACAAGGAGTGGATTTGGCAACTAATAGTCTTACAGATGATGGGCTAATAAACATCTCTACAACATTTTACTGAAAACTGGTCTTTAATTGCAGCCTATGAGAAAAATAACTGTCAAACTGCTACACACATTTGTGGGAATTGTATTAATATATAGGTATCAACACAACCAGTTCATATGCATTTTAGAATAAGAAATAACAGGTCCCCTATGGGTTTAACTTTTTCAGTTTTATTCCACGAAGGAGACAAAGGCAGTTTACTCATTCTGCAATTACCGTAGGTGGAAAGCTATCAATAAAATCCCATGCTTTCCCCAGTGGTTACACAATCCTAATAATTAAATCTACACATCTGCTAAATAACAGCAGATTCAAAGTCTAGCAATTTACATGGAAGAAAACAGATGTCATTCTGGTATAATCTCTTCACTTTCACCATGAGTGCTGTGAACACTGCACACCCCGCAGTGATTAATCTATCAAAATACTCTACTCCATTTACTCCATTTTATTACATCCTGTGTCACAGGAGATGGGGCAGCTGTTTATGGATGGAAAGCAAAGAACTGGTACAAAACAAAGCATCCTCTGGATAGGTGCAGCCAACTGATGTTCCTGAATTATTAGAAAAGAGAGATCAAGTGCCTACAATGGGGTGATTTTCAGAGAACTACAACTCAATCAGCAGCGTAAGGGCTAGACCTGAAGCATACAATGAATAGGTGGATTTTTTTCCTTCACATAAAAAATACTTTTCAATAGAATAGTATCCTTCAGAGTTGAACACGAAAGTTCATAATCTTTGTAAAATAGCAATTTGGTGTAAAGAGCAGATTATTTTTCTAGTTAAGTTGCATCAAATAAAACCCCATCTTAAGGGAAAAATACAACGTGGGAGATCATTTAAAATTCTGGAAACTTACGTTGAGAGGCTCAGGTAGAAAAAAGTAAGGTTTATTATTCTAGTGAGATTTATTTGGTTAGGAAAATGTTAAGAAAGAGAACATTAAAATTTGTTGGGATGAGTTACCAAATAGATTTCTATCACTTGTAAAAGAAATATAGAAAGGCCGAAGCCGGTTTGGCTCAGTGGTAGAGCGTCGGTCTGTGGACCTAAAGGTCCCGGGTTCGATTCCGGTCAAGGGCATGTGCATTGGTTGCGGGCACATCCCCGGTGGGGGGTGTGCAAGAGGCAGCTGATCGATGTCTCTCTCTCATCGACGTTTCTGGCTCTCTATCTCTCTCCCTTTCTCTCTGTAAAATATCAATAAAATATATTAAAAAAAAAGAAATATAGAAAGGACAGAATATCTTAATGCATTCATGAGACAAACAACTCTTAAATGTGGGTGATCTTTAGAATCCCAGGAAGTGCTAAAACCTCTAGAGATTCTGATTTAGTGAGTCTGGGATAAAGTTCAGGAATCTGAATTTTTAAGATGCCTGCTGGCTAATTCTAATGCAGGTTGTTCTTGGGCTATTCAGAGAAACACTGTGTAGATAATTGTTCAGGTAAACGTTTACACACACACACACACACACACACAGGGCACTCAACCTAGACTGAAAGCATGGAACAAGTAAGAACTCTATTTTTGGAGTTAGAGTTCAGGTCTCAGTTCTTTCTTTTGCTAGCTTTTTCATTTGGGGCTGCATCTTTATACTCTCTCAGTCTCAGTTTTCCCTGTAAAATAAATACACACATACTACTGTACAGGGTTTGAGGGTTTATGTTTAATAATTAAACTCTTGGAAATAATGGTCTATGCTTGCTACCTTCAATTCCTTTCCTCTCATTCTCTCTTAAACTCACTCATATTATTCTTCCTCTAGGTATTTTTATGGCTTTCTCCCTAACTTTTTTCAAGTCTTTTCTTGCCATTATAGTGAGAACTTCCCTGATCACTCCACTTATAACTTATAACCTTCCAAGACTCTCCCTACCTCCCTCTCTACCTTATTTTTATATATAGCATGGATCACTCACCACACTATACACATTATTTATTAGTTATATTGTTGCTTGATTGTAGAAATTAAAATAGTCTTTGGAAAATACAGTTTGAAAATAATTTTGTTTGATATATAACCAATATACTTCTTTCTTCAAGTTGATCATAATAGGTGAAATGTAGAAAGGACTTTCAGTGTGCTAAGTGTTGTATGTTAGATATACTAACTTGTTAAATACTTAAAAATGATCATGAAGATGGCTTTATAATTGTTCGTATCCCTACTTTTTTCCCCTTCTTTTTCTGTATCCTTATTTTTTAAGATGAGTAAGGTGATGAACAGGGAGGACACGTGACTTGCTCAAGGTCACATAGCTATTAAGCGTGGGTGCTGAGACTCAAGAGCAGGGAGCCTTCTCCAGACTCTGCTTCCCGATGCCCTGGGTGAGTAACCACCTGGAGTCACACAATGAGTCAGTGACTGGTTGTGTTCAAGATACTGGTCACTTGATAGCTTAAAATAACTTTTTAAAAGATGAGTGTCAGATGCACTCAATCCTTGAATCACTTTTGAGATAGTCTTTACCATCCTCTTTCCTCTGTTCCCAAGGCTTAGCTTTTAAATCGATACATATTTATCTCTGTTCCTTTCATTTTGACTGCAAGAGGCTAATAAAATGCATGCCCTCGCTGAGAAAAAAATTTACAAGTATGTGTTATTGGCCTATTGGGTGCTTCCAGCTTAGTCCATTTTCTTTTCTTCTATAGAAATAACAGCTTGGCCTCAAACAATCTTTCAAGGAGACCCAGATGGTGAGTAGTAATTTTAATAGATCCATTGTTCAGTTTAAAAATGATATCAGTCCAGTCATTAATGAAAGCCAGGAAATTGCTTTACTGTAGTGAAGTACTGTCAAAAGACCATTATAAATTGTAGGGATATTACTTTTTCAATTAAACTTAAATATGATAATGAATGAAGAGAAAGGTGCACCAGCTCATAATTATAAGAACTTATATAAACACAAAGGTGAGAAAAAACATGATTATGAAAGTACTTATGCTTTCTATGAGCTGAAGTCTCAAGAGCTCGATCTAAAGGGTCGGTGCTAAATGACTGCCATTATATTTTAACCTAGTTTGCTTGGGTTATTTTTAATCTTTTGACTTATATATGGAGGTATGCTATCTACTAGAGGCCAAATCTTTTACTGAGTTCAAATTCTGATTGAGGTCATCAGTGATTATGGGAGAGCTCATAAATAATATTCTCTGTATTCTGGGTTGAGATTAAGATTTTGAGAGTCCATCAATAATGGTTAGATTTTATATTCACTGTAGTTGGATAGAAGCAAGGTTAGACTGCCCCGAGGAAGACAGGGTAAAAAAGTATATGCACTGACTTTGGGATAACTTGGAGGAAGTTAACTGAAAACTTAAGGTCAAAGTGCTATACACAGCAAATACCGTATTTGCCGGCGTATAAGACGATTTGTTGGCCCTGAAAAATATGCCTCCAAGTGGGGGTAGTCTTATACGGCGAGTATATAACAAACTCTGTATTTTGAGTGGAAATGTTAGGGGGTCGTCTTATACGCCGGCAAATACAGTATTTTTCAGGGCCAAAAAATCGTCTTATACGCCGGCAAATACGGTAATTTATTATGAAACCTACAGACTTCTTCTGGGGTTCAGCTTAACAATTATAAATGTGACAATGCATTAGTTTTTAGAAATTATTTTGGAACTTGAAGTCACTCAAGGGAGTATGGATTTATACTCTGTGGTATGACAGATGATATCAGATGCCTATTTTTATTGATATATTTAATAGATGTAAACTTTTAAAAATTCCTCATTGTTTAAAGTATTACATGAATCTCATTTTTTTCCCTGCTGACCTCTCCCCTACCACCCACTCCCCCAAGGTAGAAGTAAACTTTTTAAGCAGTTATTTTCTTTTGGTAGACTACTCAGTACTGTTTGTAAATGGAAGATTTCATGCATGCATATAAGCATAACCAATACTGGGAGGGGGGTGAGGGCATGCACTGGGGTAGGGAGTGTGTGAGGGGAGGGGAGCCTGGGGGAAGGTCAATTGAAAAAAAAGGAGATATATATACTACTATTTGTAATACTTTAAACAATAAAACAATTAAAATAAAATAAAATAAAATAAATGTTACTGGTTTTAAAAAGAATGGAAACCTTCGTGAACCTGAGAATATGAACTCATAGATGACACTGGGCCTAAATAAGAGTTACATATCCTACTGTGCAGTAATGCTGCTGTCCACTGGGCATTTATTCCCCCTTTCTTCCTTTCTAATAGAACCTAAGTTTGGTATCCACCTCAGTCTTCTATTTCAGGAGAAGCTGACTCTAGTCTAGGAGAGGGGTGTTCTCATTAGTTTAAGATATTTAGCATGTGAGCTTCCTCTGAAGACTACTAGTGACTCAAGGGTTGATACATGACTTATTTTGACCAGATTTCAGGAGAGAACCTATATTCTGCAAATGTGGGAGACATCTTTCTCCCCACCCCAATCTTCCACCCCATTCAGTAGGAACAAAAAGAAAGAAAGAAAGAAAGAAAGAAAGAAAGAAAGAAAGAAAGAAAGAAAGAAAGAAAGAAAGAAGGAAAGAAGGAAAGAAAGAAGGAAAGAAGGAAAGAAGGAAAGAAAGAAGGAAAGAAGGAAAGAAGGAAAGAAGGAAAGAAGGAAAGAAAGAAGGAAAGAAACTCTAATGGCCAAAGGTAGCCCACTTGAAATCATGAGAGACGATTCTTAGGATGAAGCCGACACTGGGGATGGTTGAATACAAGGGAAAGAAAGATCCTGGATCCTTGGTAACAGAATTGATCTGCTGATCAATCAGTACCTATACCACTGGGGTTTCATTAATGGTAGGAAATCAACATCCTAATTGTTGCAACTAGTTTGAGGCTATGTTTGCAACTTGTCTTAGTCAGCATGGGTTGTTAAAGCAAAACATCATAGAGCGGGTGGCTTAAACAACAGATACTTATTTCTCACAATTCTGGAGGCTGGGTAGTCTAAGAACAAGATGCTGGGTGATTCAGCTCCTAGTGACAGCTCTTCCTGTCCTGCATGCAGACACCTTTTTCTTTCTTTCTTTCTTTCTTTCTTTCTTTCTTTCTTTCTTTCTTTCTTTCTTTCTTTTTTTCCCCTCTGTATCTTTACATGGTAGGAAGATAGAGCTCTGGCCTCTCTTCTTTTTATAAGGACATTAAGACCATCATGGGGTCTCAACTCTCATGACCAAATTCTTCCTAAAAGACCAATCTCCAAACATCATCACGTTGGAAATTAGGCCCTTACCATATTAATTTGGGGGAGAAAACAAAATTTAGGGGTAGGAGTGCATAACAGAGGGCTTATGATTTGATTTGAGGCTTGGAGTTCCAGAGCCACACACTACTGTCTGCATGGCTTGAGATACCATAGCCATCATTAGTTATCCTCTTAGTCATCCCGCCCCCACCCCCCCACATTAATACACGTTGCATTGAAAAGTCATAAAGAAGGTTTCTGCATGGGTGGGAGTAAGAGGAGAAGGAATGGATCCTGAAGCTAGACCGAGCCTTGCCTGCAAGAAATGGACTTTCCTGGAAGGTAGAGGACCTCTGCCAGGGGGAGCTTAGAAGAAGGAGACACTTGGGAGAGAGGCACAAAGCTCGGAGCAGAAAATAATTTGAACCTTTACAGGTTTGCCTAGTGGATGTGAAGAGAATAAAAGGGCATAATACTGCACACTGACCTTTCTAGCTAGTTCTTGCAGAGAGGGAGCGCATGTCCAAATAACAGTCAAGGTCCAAGAGCTCCAGGTAAAGAGTAGCAGCAGAGTGGAGGGCCATGGCCAAGCCAGCAGAAATTGCTGCCCCGAGTGAGACTCAGAGTGGACAATTTGGGAGACACTTAAAGGAAAACTTCACCATTTAGAGTATTTCAGAGAAAGCCGACTCTTGAAATAGGGGAATGTGGGTGGGGATGGATGCACGTCAATGCTTGTGTTATATTTATATGTAGCCTAGATGTGGCGGCGTTCTCTCACATTCTTAGTCCCGAAGAAGAGACTCTTTGCTATCCTACATAGTGTAGTTTTTTACTGTGAGCAGCATTCAGAGATTTTTTTTAAATACCCTTCAAAGAAAGGAGAGAGTACCTCAAGTCATTGCAACCTGTAATATAGATCCCTCCCTTGAAAAACTGCACATCTATCTCTTCAGAGGAGGTATTGCGAACTTGATTGCCCCCTGAGTTTGGCTGAGAAACACACTGAAGACTTCTGTCCTAGAGCAGATCAGTAAGCCGTTTATGAAAAGGGCCAAACACTAAATATTTTAGGCTTTGCAGGCCATGTGGTCTCTCTTGCAACGATTCAACTCTGCAGATGTAGCAGGAAGTACCCAGAGACAATGCGTATGTCCATGAGTATGGCTGTGCTCCAATAAAATGCTGTTTATGGAAACTGACATCTGAAGTTCATATAATTTTCAGGTCACATGGCATTGTTCTTAAAACATTTCTTTCAACCTTTTGAAAATGTAAGAAGTATTTTTAGCTTGTGGACCACACAAAAGCAGGCTGTGGGCTGGACTTGGCCCTGGTTTGCTGGCTCTTGCCCTAGACGTAGCAGGTGACAGAGGAATGAGGAGCGTCTCGCTAGTGAAGAAGGGTGAATGTCAGTCTCTCAATAGCAGTTCAGCCTCTTCACCTTTGAGAGCAAATTCTCTAAAGCAAATCAGCTGTAGAGTAAGTGCATCCTTCTTACAAACACAAGCATGCACTTTCCTTTGAGAGAACACAGGCTGGTCTGGTAATGAGGAAAGGACATCCCCCCCCTTTCCTCTGGGTTTTTGTGTTTTATGCTTTGTGAACAACAGACCACCCCATTATTATGCTGAGAAGCATTTTGCTTCCTTGCCAGACCTGAGACTTGGCTGATTCACAAGAACAACCACAATGGTTGTCAAGAGCTAAACTTTTTGATGCCAGGAAGAAGGGTGCCAACTATGATTAAATTGTTTTCATTCTTGGCCTCCTCCTGATGGGGACCATGAGGGGTGTCTTTTGCCAATTCATCCCACCCCAATATAAAATTGTTCTTAACAAAAATAGCATTTTTTTTGCGCATGTTGCTTTGTAGTCTACTTAAGGGGGGGGGGAGGGGAAACAACGCTTGACAAGGTAGCCAGAATTTTCACATATCATCAATAACATTATTTTAAATAGCCATGCATTATTTTACCAAAAGTTGTAAATAATTTGACCAAATTCTCCAGTGTTGCCTTTTAAGTAGTTGCCAATCTTTTAAATTGATAAAAAAAAGATACAATAAGATTTCTTTCAGATAAATCTTGTGCAGCTTTATAATTTTTTTTTAGGATGAGTTCCCAGAAATGAAATTGCTTAAATAAGCATGTATGGAAGGCTTTTGATAAGTGCCACCAAAACGCATTCTAAAAAGAGTCACCGCAATCAATTTATATTCCCATCTGTAAAACGTGAAAGTATACATTTCTCTCTAATCTTACTATTAGAAATTTAATTTTAGGGAAGCACAAAAATGTAGATAAAACTTTCTAACTACCTATCTTTACTAATATTGTAAGTGTTTAATGGAACAGGGACACTGTCTTCTTTTTTATCTTTTTAAAAAAAATATTTTATTGATTTTTCACTGAGAGGAAGAGAGAGGGATAGAGATTTAGAAACATCGATGAAGAGATTTAGAAACATCGATGAGAGAGAATCATCGATCAGCCACCTCTTGTACACCCCCCCACTGGGGATGTGCCTGCAACCAAGGTACATGCCCTTGACCGGAATCGAACCTGGGACCTTTCAGTCTGCAGACCGATGCTCTATCCACTGAGCCAAACCGGTCCCGGCGGCACTGTCTTCTTAATTGTCTATTCTCAGTTCCTAAAACAATGCCTGGAAGATAATAGATATTAAATAAATCCAGGCTGACTTATAAAACAAGAGCAAGAAAACAGACAATATTGTCAATATCTAGACATGTGTTCCATATGCTTGCCTCAATTTTTCAGACTGGTGATGTTGTTATAAAATACAACCTGATTAAATTTTGGAGATCTGCTTTTCTAAAGCAATGCTTACTAGTGTATTTTTTTTCTAAATATAGCGTATAATGTAGAAGAAAAAGAAAATGATTATGGTAAGATTTCATATTTCTGATTTTGACCTTTAGAGAAAACGTTTTGTTTTTATGATCTCTCTCTGTCGCTGTCTCTGTCTCTGTAGTCTCTGTATGTGTTTAAAATCCAATTATGTAGTACATTGCATCAGAGACATACAACTTTTATTTGGAGATGTGTGTGTATTTAAAGACCTAGAAGCCTTTTCATTTTTTTTTTTTTTTTGGTTACTCACAAAAGTTGGATAATAGCACAAATAAATGACCTTGGACAAGTCATAAATGGAAATGTCCTTGTTGTTGATTGAGTGCAATTAGAATTTTGCTATCATAATAGTAGTTGCAGCTGTGCATTTAAATGAAGAAATGCCTGCAAGGGCAAGATTGTCTCTTTAGATTGATACCCTACTGCTACTTAATTGTCCCAGTTGACTTATAGACCCTGTAATGTTGAGTAAAATAATTGTCTATTTACACAGGCAAAGCAATTTCTGATTCCAAGGTCACTTGCAATTTATAGAAAAGAGAATTTTCTGAAGTTTAACAGCAACAACACTCAGGTGAGAGCCATGGGAAAGAATAACAGCTTTTCTAAGCAGAATACTTCTAAGAGATTTCTGCCTACATTATGAGTGCTGTAGGCTTAAAAGGTTATCTCACTAAAGAGGCATTATTGTTTTATTCACCGATTGATTGCAAGCATAAAGAAGTGTGTCTGGTCTTTTCAGACCATAATAGTATGAAACTAGAATCAATAACAGGAAGGAAGCTAGAAATTAACAAATATGTGGAAATTAAACAGCATACTTCTGAACAACCAATAGGCCAAAGAAGAACTCAAAAGGAAAGTAAAAATATATCTTGAAACAAAGACGTAAACACAACACAACAAACCTTTAGGGTGCTGTAGGAGCAGCTTTGAGAGAAGTCTGTAACTGTCAAGATCCACATTAAGAAAAAAAGAAAGATCTCAAATAAATAACCTAACTTTATTTCTCAAGGCACTAGAAAATAAGAACAAACTAAGCTCAAATTTCAGAAAAAAGAAAATAGCAAAGATCAGAGCAATAATAATAATAATAATAATATAGAGACCAGAAAAAAAATAGAGGAGATCAATAGAACTAATAGCTAGGTTTTAAAACAATAAAAAATTGACAACTATTTAGCTAGACTAAATAAGAAAAAGAGACATCTCAAGTAAAATTAAAAAATGAAAGATGAAACATTACAATTGATACCTCAGAAATATGAAAGATCACATCATAATAAAAATGGCAAATGTTAAAGACAAAGAGAGAGTCTTAAAAGCAGCAAGAGTAAGACAGTTATCTACAAGAGATATCTCAAAGACCATCAGTTGATTTCTCAACAGAAACTTTGCAGGCCAGAAGGGATTGGCACAAAATATTCAGAATGATGAAAAGCAAGAACCTAAGCCAAGATTATTCTACCAAACAAAGCTATTGTTTAGAAATGAAGGACTGATCAAGAGCTTCCCAGACAAGAAAAAGCTGAAGGAGTTCATCGTCACTGAACCAATATTATAAGAAATGTTAGAGAATCTTCTTTAAGAAGAAAAAGAAAAAAATACCTATAAATAATAAAATGGCAATAAATACATATCCATTATCTTTAAATGAAAGTGGATTAAATGCTGTAATCAAGAGACAGGGTGGCTGAGTGAATAAGAAAACAAGACCTTATAAATGCAATCTACAAGAGAATCACTTCAGATCTGAAGACACACACAAACTGAAAGTAAAAAGATGGAAAAGGTATTTTGTAAAAATGAAAAAAAAGTTGGAGTAGCAATATTTATACCAGACAGAAAGAACTTTAAAACAAAAGCTATAACAAGAGACAAAGAAGGACCCAGCAATTTTACTTCTGGGTATTCATATGAAGAAATCCATATTTACAAAAGGCAAGATATGGTAGCAATCTAGGTGCTCATTGAGAGATGAATGGTTAAATAAGTGGTGTATATATAAAATGAAATATGACTTATCCATAAAAAGTAAAATCTTTCCATTTGCAACATGAATGGACCAAAGGGTATTGTGTGTAAAATAAGTCAGCTAAAGAAAAAGAATTCTGAGTGAAATAAGTCAGACGGAGAAAGACAAATGCCATATGATTTCACTTATATATAGAGCCTAAAAAACAAAATAAGTGAACAAGAATAATAAAAATGGACATAGCTACTGAGAACATTTTAATGGTTGCCAGATAGTAGGGAACTTGGGGAGATGGGTGAAAAAGGTGAAGGGATTAAGAAGTACAAATTGGTAGGTACAGAAGAGTAAATGTAGTATAGGGAATATAGTCAATAATATTGTAAAACCTATGTATGGTATAAGGTGGATACTACCCTGTTTCCCCAAAGATAAGACAGTGTCTTATATTAATTTTTGCTCCCAAAGGTGCGCTAGGTTTTATTTTCAGGGGATGTATTATGTTTCCATTAAGTAGATCTTATTTTCAGAGGATGTCTTATTTTCAGGGAAACATGGTAGATCTATCAAGGTGATCACTTTGTAAGTTGTATAAATGTTAATCACTGAGTTGTACATCTGAAATTAATGTAATATTGTACACCAACTGTAACTAAAAAAATCAAAGTTAATTTAATAAGACCATATAGCACCCTGACTGATTTGGCTCAGTGGATAGAGTGTTGGCCTGCAGACTGAAAGGTCCCAGGTTCAATTCTAGTCAAGGGCATGTACCTTGGTTGCGGGCACATCCCCAGTAGGAGGTGTGCAGGAGGCAGCTGATCGATGTTTCTCTCTCATCAATACTTCTACCTCTCTATCTCTCTCCCTTCCTCTCAGTAAAAAAATCAATAAGATATATTTAAAAAAAATAAGAAGACCATATAGCTAACATCATCTGAAAGAGTAAAAGGTTGAAAACTTCCTTTAAGATCAGAAGAAGACAAGGGTATCCACTCTCACAAGCTCTATCTAGCATAGTACTGAACATCCTACCCAGAGCAATCAAGCAAGTAAAAGAAATAAAAAACATCCAAATTGGAAATAAATAAAAGTGTCTCTATTGGCAGATGATATGAACTTATATACAGAAAATTTTCACAAATCCACCAAAAATGGTTAGAACTATCAAATTTAGTAAAGTTTCAAGATATATAATCAATATATAGAGTTATAGCACTCTGCACTAACAATGAATTGTCTGAAAAAGAAAACAATCTATTCACAGTAGCATAAAAATAATAAGATAGAAATAATTTAATCAAGAAGGTGAAAGATCTGTATAGATTTTTCACCTTCTTGGTTAATTGATGAAAGAAATTAAAGAAGACACAAATAAATGAGAAGATATCTTGTGTTCATGGATTAGAAAAATTAATACCATTAAAATGTCCATACTACCTAAAGCCACCTACAGATTCAATGCAATGCTTATCAAAATTCCACTGTATTTTTCATAGAAATAGAATAATACAACCCTAAAATATGTATGGTACCAAAAAAAAATCTTGAATATCCAAAGCAATTTTCAGAAAGAACAACAAAGAATAAGGCATCATATACCATCATTTCAATTTATAGTAAGTCCTTATTTAATATTATCAATAGGTCCTGCAACTTCAAGCAAAATAATGTATAATAAAACCAATTTTTCCACAGGCTAATTGATTATAAACTCCTATGGTATCTCATCAATGTTTTATATATATAATAAAACTAGAGGCCTGGTGCATGAATTCATGCATGGGTGGGGTCCCTCTGATGGGGCCTGCTAGTGGCTGGGGAGGGAGGAACCCCAGGAGGTTGGCTGGCTGTGGGAGGTTGGCTGTGGGAGTGCACTGACCACCAGGGGACAGCTCCTGCATTGACCGTCTGCCCCCTGGTGGTCAGTGCACATCATAGTGATCAGCTGGTCATGCAGTCGTCTGGCCATAGCATTCACTTAGGCTTTTATATAAATAAATAACATTGAAAAAAGCATTTGAGGAACTGCTGTATACTATAAAGTAGTAGTTTTGAAACAGTATGTTATTGGCATAGAAGTAGATAGATGAAAGGAACAGAATCAAAAGCCCAGAAATAAACTTTCATATCCTGAATATAGTTAATGAACATTTGACAGAGGAACCAAGAATGGAGAATGGATAGTCTCTTTAGTGATATTGGGACAACTGGATTATCACATAGGGAGCTGTTGGTTAGAGTACAAACCTCCAATTATCAGATGAATATGCTATGGAGATCCTATGTTCAGGATAGTGATTATAGCTAACAATACTGTATTATATACTTCAAAGTTGCTAAGAGAGTGGATCTTAAATGTTCTCACCACACATAAAACAATGCTAATTATGTGAAGTGATAAAGGTGTAAGCTAACAATAAGGCCTTAATTATTTTACAATGTATATCAAACCAACATGTTGTATACCTTCCATTTACACAATGTCATATCCCAATCATAAAAAAAAGAACAGTGCCTAACATTTAGCAAAAATTCAACATGATTTGTCTTCTTTAATCTGAAAATCAATAAATATTTTCTGAGCATTTCTGAAATGCTTGGTGTTATGGATTTATACAATTTCTGTCTTCCCAGAGTTTATAGTTTTCATGTGTGGCAAAACCCCAACGCACATGAAAGTTGACCAGTATCAATATCTGACCAGTCATCCTTATAATCAAAGCAATGCAGTGGGCTTCGACCCCCTCTTGGAGAAGCCACTTAAATAATATACAAAGTCACTTTAGCTGGTTTGGGTCAGTGGAAACAACATTGGCTCTAGAACTGAAGGGTCCTGGGTTCAATTCCAGTTGTGGGCTTGATCCCTGGCCCTAGTGAAGGTGTGTGCAGGATATGTCTCTCTCTCATTGATGTTTCTCTCTCTGTGTCTCTCCCTGCCCCACACTTACATACTCTCTAAAAATCAATGAAAAAAATATCCTAGGATGAGGATTAACAACAACAAAAATAAAAATTATAAAGTAAGCTCTGGCTCAGTGGTTTGAGCATTGGCCTGCACACTGGAGGTTCAGGGTTTTGATTCCTGGTCAGGGGCATGTGCCTGGATGTCAATCCCTGGCCCTCATCAGGGCTCATGTGGGAGGCAACCAATAAATGTGTCTCTCTCATTTTGATGTTTCTCTCTTTTTTTCTGTCTCTCTCCCCCTTTCTCCCCTCCCTTCTACTCTTTCTAAAAATCAACAGAGAAAAATATCCTCACTTTTTGGGTGAGGAATAAAAAATAAAAAGAGTAAAATTCTGTGATCACGAGTGAGTGGGATTCCTTCCTCCAATTTTCTTCTCCCTCATTTCTGGCTTCCTTCTGCCACCACTGTTTCCAATGTCTCTCCCTAGACTAGCACCTTTCAGTAGCTCCCACCTACCACAGGACAACATTTAGGTTTTATAGGTGGCCATAAAGGCTTCGGCATTTATTCCAGCTCGGCTACCAGCTGAATGTCACCTCACTCAACACCATATGAAGCAAAGCAGGAGAATCAACCAGCTGAGTCTGGCCCAGTTGGTGACTCACAGAGTGTGAGAATTTTGAAATGACTTTGGATTGGAGCCATCAAGTTCGGAGTGGTTGGTTATACAGAAATAGATGGCCATAAAATAGCTTATCAATTTCTTATATCTTACCACCAATCTCTTTCTTCATCATATTTTCCTCTACTTTAGACAAATTAATAGGCTTTATTAATGCTGAGCAATTTTCAGTTAAAAGGAAAAAAAAGTGAGCTAAAAATACAGAAAACTTGGATATACCTCTTATTTTTCCAACAATTTCTCCTTTTTTAATATCTTGTATTAGGGTAGTACATTTCTTAGAGTTGATGAACCAACATTGACACAGAATTATTAACTAAATTTCATAGTTTAAATTAGGGTTCACTCTGTGTGTTCTATATTGTATAGATTTTGACAAATATATAGTGACATGCATCCACCATTATGGTGTTCAACAGAATAGTTGCATTGCCCTAAAAAATATCCCCTGTGATTTTCCTCCCCGCAGCCTTCACGCAACACCTTGCTGCAAAAATATTAATGTGTTTAATTATGGGGCTCCCAGACTCTGTGGGGATGTTACATAATTACAGTAAAATCTTCACATTATTTATGCCTCTGATAAATGAAAAAACAAAGAGTTCTGAAAAACATCTAGTCTCAAGTTCTTGGATACCAGGTTGTAAACCTGTTGGCTTCTGTGGAATATCATCTCAGCTTAAAGTGCAAGGCTGAGATCTAGAATCACAAGAAGACAGGAAGATCCAACTTTAAGGAATAGAAAAGGCTTATTTGCTCCCCCACTCTAATTTATCACTGTCATTCTCAAAATATAGTCATTCTGAGTTGCCCATGATGGTGATAGGACTTTTAGGACGTATGCTGTGGGTGGTATTAGTTCCCTCTGAACTAAGCTGTGCTTGACATCAGGTGGAGTTGGGGAAAATAAGGTTAGGTGTAGGGCATCAGCCAGAAATAATTCTGTTACTGAAGCAAAACACTGCCTCCCTGGAGTCCGGCCAAGACTGCTTTTATATTGTCTTTTCCTTCTCTTCCTAATTCCAGAAGCAGGGGCATGCTGCTTGCTAGTTCATTATCCCAAGGTTAATTCATTATAAGTCAGGGAAAAATCCTTGCTTTCATTTACTTCTGTGGCACAGGCATTAGAAATGTAGACTCAGTCCTGATTGGCTGAACTACTAACCCAGCTCTTGAAACATTAAATCTGGAATTTTATATCTGGGCAATCTTGAATCAGAGGCTCAAAATCATACATGAGAAGCACTATCAACTTAACACCTGGCTTTTCAGAGGAATCAGAGCAACCTTCCTTAGAAAGTTATTTTAGCTTTTGAACCTCAGTTTTCCCATCTGTAAAATGGTAGCAATAGTAATGATTGTCCTTCAAGTTGTTGCGAAGATTAAATGAATTAACATAAGAGAACTGGAGTAATGCCTGGCACATATCACTGATGATGAATTGCCTTTCTTATACCTTTAAAACTTGTCAGATTTGTCCTCAGCCTAAATTTGCTTCCTCATGCCATGGGATGGCTCTACATCATTGCTATTTCAGTTCTGTTCTTAGTTCAGTGCTTCTTGTCTTTTCCAGGGTTTCTGGAATTCAACTTTATTACCCCAAACATTTCCATTTTGAATCTTAACCTCTAATTCTAGAATAAATGCTTTTTATTTCTATTTTAAGATAAAGGGTTTTATATGATTAGTAAGCAGCTATTTATTGATAATATTTTGGTGGTAAAAAAACTTTTTTGATGTCCCTGACGTTATATCTTACTAGGCCAATGGGTAAGGTTAGCTGTGACTAGGGAATTACACTGGGCTTGACAATTTAATTTAGATTATTGCTCCTCATACATGTGTACTGATATTCTGTTTATAGGGTTTCACATGTGGTCCTTACAACACGGTAAGACAGATATCACCATCATCACTACTCCTCAGATGAAGGAACCGAGGACTTGACAGTGGACAAATAAGCCACTAAGATAGAATCAGGAGCCCTAGTCCCACCCTGAGTCTTCTGACTCCGAGGTGGAATCTTCTCTTTGTACATCTTTTTGTCAAATCCCTCTTTCCAAAAAAGGATGAATGTTGATAAATTCCAATTACCTAAAGCATAAGGAGATTGTAGTATAATGTATACATTGAGACAAAGTTCTAAGTACTTTCCCAATAATCACTTAGTAAATTCCTATATTAAAAAGTTGTAGTAATTCCCATCCCATGAAAACCGTCATGGGAGGGAAAGGATTTTTTGGTTATAAAACAATGACACCTGCCCCCTCTCATCAGATAATGTAAAACAAGTCAGAAAGTAGATCTGATAGCTCTACTCATTATTATGTCTTCTGGCAAACATTTTTCCAACCTGAGGGGCTGAAAAGTTTTATTTTCCTTAAAAAACCATATTTTGGAATTTATAGACCTTTCTTTTAGTTACAAAAGGAGTCTAAGAAACATCTCATAAAACGGAATTTGTGTATGCATATACACTGTGGGATTTTGCCTCCGGAGCCTATGCCCAGAAGCAGAAGTATCTTAACCTTGTTAACAGGAATTTACAGACCTCCTGCCCTGAGCAGCTCCATCAGATGGCCTGGCCCAGCAGTGCATGGCCTGGTGAAATAGGGTAGCTGGCCAGTGGAGCGCTTCGCTTTATATTCAGCTAGTGTTTTCCTGAGGATGGCTCAAATACTAGTAGACTGCTTTTATCTGTTCCTCTGTGTAAAATCTTCACTGAAGGATGCTCAAAATTCTAGCTGGGTTGTAGCTTTGGAAACAGAGAATGAAGGTTTTGCCAATGTATAGAGACTTCATACTGTGGATGTCACATCAAAATTAACTCATAGAAATGCTCAAAACTCACATATCATTTGGGGTCACTCTGCTGTAATTTTTGCTCACTAAGCTATTTCCCCAGCTCAATGATTAATTCTTTGAGGATGGATACTGTGTCTTAAGGATTTCTCTAATCACAAACCCCAGCACAGAAGGTGGCACAGAGCAAATACCTAGGAAACACTTGTTGAATGGATCCAGTCCAAAGGAACTACAGGATTTGATAAAGCTTCATATTTTTATTTTATTACTAGAAATAATAAAATAAATTATGTCTTTGTACAGCAAAGAGTGCAAAGTAAGTGTCTGAGGAGGGCCAGGTGAGAGACAGAAATGTTGATCCAAGGTGTATACAGGATTCTGTTGGGTGACACCTAAGTATTGAAACCCAGCTTGGGCAGAAAAGGGTGTGTGCGTGTGTGTGTGTGTGTGTGTGTGTGTGTGTGTGTGTGTGTGTGAGAGAGAGAGAGAGAGAGAGAGAGAGAAAGGGAGAGAGAGTGTGTGTAGTGTGTGTGAGTGTGGGGGTGTATGTGTGTGTGGGTGTGTGTGTGTGTGGGGGGGTATGTGGGTGTGTGTGTGTTGCCTCCTGAAGGAAGTGATACTTGAGGTGAGTCGTTAATCAGGTAGGGAAGGTAGAAAGGTACTTCTCATGGAAAGGACAGCAAACAAAGAGGCATGAGACAGCTGAATGAATGGAGAGCTTCCTTGTGGTTTCTCGCCCTCCGGGACCCTTTATATTATCTTCTAATACACTTATCTTTTGAAGCATTTTGAGTGTACTTTATCGCAAACGTTTTCCCAATCTTCCTTATCCTTATAGTTTTATTTTTATTGTAATTCATATTTTTAATCTTTAATTTCCTATATCACATTTTACTTGGTTTTAGTTTTTTAACAATAACCTTTTGTGTCCTTTACTTTTATGGCCTTTGATCCACTAATCCTGTTAACCTTTATCTTTCACTTCACCTATTTTATCTCATTATTTTAAAAATCTTCATCTCTTTATTTTCTTTCAGGTGCTCATTCTTATTTCTTACCTTCTGTTTTTCTCTTAGCCCACTCCCAGTCTTTCCTAAGTTTTTAGTCACTTTTTATTATTACTTTAATATTAATGTTAATATTGTTTGTTTTTTCTCTTTATCTCCTATTATCCTCCTTTTGTTCTGTTTGTGCTCATAAAGGAAGCATGGCCACAAGGCTTGCAGTGAGGACGTACTGGGAGGCTGACACCATCCCAGACTCTCCTGCCCTTTCTCTCACTCCCACCTCCCTTCATCCTTAGCATCTTCTTCATATAACCACACAGCCCACCTTTCAACAAATACCAGAATGGATTTGAAAAACCCACTCATGTTCATTCATTGATTACTTCACTTGTAGTGATGATTTTTCAATAAATGAAAATGTGTATGAACATTGCTCAGTTTAATATCTTTAAGTGCAAAATTACCTTTCAGCTGACCAGCAGTAAAACTCCCACCTCCTGAGGGTGTTCTGGTATCACCCTTGGGCTGGTGTGAGAATTGAAACCATGTGTTTAGTTCATGCTCTAGGGGTGAGCTCTTGGGCTTCAAAGCACAAATGTAGGAGTTCACCCATAGCAAAACTCAGGTGCTTCCTAGCAGTTGCAGAATGAAGTCTTCCACCTCAGTGCCCTGCATGTGCTCATGTGTTGCCCCTTCCTGTGTTGGGGATTGAAGAAGAGAGAAAACTTGAATAAAAGAAGAAACAAATGGGCTCATGGCTATATGAGTCTAACATCTTTACCTCTCTTGGCTTTGCCATTTTTGCATCATGTAAGGCTTTCTCTTTGTAAATTCATTTTTTTTGATTCCTTGAGTTCTAAGAGGTTTCAGATTGATAAACAAAGTTCAGATTGTTACCAATACTTTGCACCAGAAATTCTGGAAATCATCTAAAAAGGTGGTCTAAGCCTGGTTACTTGTACAAATTCAAATTAATTACATGATGCTCTTTATATTTGTCTAAAAATGCCTAATATAATACTGTTTATACTAATTTCTGATATAAATATTATAAAATGAATAAAGAACAGCTATGTCAAATCACTAATCACTTATTGAAAATACTATTTGTCCAATTAAAAAATGGGCAAAGGACCTAAATGGACACTTTTGCAAAAAGGACATACAGAAGGCCAAAAGACATGAAAACATGCTCAAAGTCACTAATTATCCAAGAGATGCAAATTAAAACAACAATGAGTTACCATCTCACACCTGACAGAATGGCTATCATCAACAAATTAACAAATGACAAGGCGAGGATGTGGAGAAAAAGAAACCCTCCTGCACTGCTGGAACCCTGGGGGATCGGGCCTAAGCCAGCAGGCGGACATCCTCTGAGGGGTCCTGGACTGTGAGAGGGTGCAAGCCAGGTGGGGGACCTTCTGCTCCTGCCCCAGTGCACAATTTTTGTGCATTGGGCCTCCAGTATAACATATATGTATAAAGAAAAACAATTTAAAGAAATACCTGTGCACCTACTACCTTGCATAAGAAATACAATGTTAGCAATACCTTTGAAATTTTTTATTCACTTTTATTAAATTATATTCCTTTCCAACTCTCAGATTTAGTCACTCTCCTGAATTTTGTGTCAATCACTTCCTTATTTTTTCAACTTTTTTGAGTTTATTGACATATAACATGTGATGATTTGATACATGTATATATTCCCTTATTTTCTTTACAGTCTCAGCACATTTTTGTGATTACTCAAAGAAAATATTATTATGCCTGTTTTTTTTTTAACTTTATATAATGGAATGTACTCTATGTAATTTTCTGAAAATTTACTCAGTAGATTTTAAGTTTTCTTCTGAGATTCAACAAGACACTTAAAATATTATTCATTTGATAAGTATAGCTATAGTTTATTTCTGTTCACTGCTATTTAATATTCCATTTTCTTAATAAATCACAATTTATTTTTCCAGTCTCTTGTATATGGTCACTTAAGTATTCCCACTATTTTGCTATTATAAGAAATACTGCTAGAATCATCTTAGTGCATATTCAACTATTGTTGACTATGTTCCACAGTAGAAAATACATGTTGCATATTGACTCAGTACATACACTCAAATAATTCACATACTCACACTTCAAATACATCCTCCAAAGTCCTCAGCAGCTCCTCTGGGGGGACCCAAGAATTAAATTCCCAACCAGGTGATGTCAATAAAGGCTCTGCTTAATTAAAAGAAATAAAGAATGGATGAATGGCCAATCATGACTCCTTGACCAATTTCCAGGCAGGAGACGGTTTTCACACTCAGAACCATAGAGTGAGTTATCATGTCCCATGAAGAAGATCCCTGCACAGTCTACATAGTTCTGGTTCTCCCATCCTTTCCCAAATGGATCTAGTCATCTACTCAATAACTGCATCGAAGGAAAAGAAGTAGTTTTTTTTAAAATAAATATATTTTATTGATTTTTTACAGAGTAGAAGGGAGAGGGATAGAGAGTTAGAAACATCGATGAGAGAGAAACATTTATTAGCTGCCTCCTGCACACTCCCTACTGGGTATGTGCCTGCAAGCAAGGTATATGCCCTTGACCAGAACCAAACCTGGGACCCCTGAGTCTGCAAGCCGACATTCTATCCACTGAGTCAAACCAATTAGGGCAAAAGAAGTAGTTTTGAGAGCTGTTTGACACAGGGTCTTAGTTGATGCTGAGACCTGGGAGTCAAATCACCCTCATGCATTCTTGTAAGCATATGGCACCATGTTTTGTTTCTTATATGTGGGTGTTAGCTAGAGTTAAAGCATATTCAGTCTCACAGTTTTGTCTTTTAACTACTACATTTATATTTGTTACAGTTATTAATGTATTTGTATTCATTTTTATCATTTTATTTTGTACTTTTTATTTAGTTCTACTGTTTTCTGATTTTCTATTTTTTTCTTTTCTTGCATTTTTCTCAATCAAGTAGTTGTTTCTATCCCATTGTATTTTAGTCTGAATGACTTCAGAAGCAATAAACTCTATATATGATTCCATCAGTTAGCCTAGGCATTTTGCACATATTAAAACCTTTAAATAATTTTACCTTCTTCTCAATGGGACTTAGGACATTTTAACTTGTCTTCCCCTCTAAAACTGCACATTTTCCCCTCTAGAATTTTAGTTTTATTTTAAAGCCCATTATTAATATTTATTTAGACATCCACATATGCATAATTTTTCTTTCTTCATCATGGCTTTTCTATCTTAGACTTCTTTTCTAGAATTATGTTTTCTATTTTGGAAGTACACACATAAGTTAGTTTAGGGAGGACCTTTTGTTAGTAAATTATCAGTGTGGTACAGTAATAATGGTTTTTGCAGTATATATTTGCTAGATAGTCAATCCTGCACATGTGTGTGCACACATGCATGTGACACATTTTTTTATCCTGTATTTTTGTTTAGGATAATCATGTGATATGAATATTATATCAGCTCCCAAATAATCTCAAATATGATTTAGTGGCTGTTTAATATTCTACTGCATAGGTAAACTATAATTTATTTAAATAATCTCCAAATTATTATGTAGGCCATTTTCAATCTTTTACTGTTATAATTAATACTGTAGCAGCCGAAACCGGTTTGGCTCAGTGGATAGAGTGTCTGCCTGCAGACTGAAGGGTCCCGGGTTCGATTCCGGTCAAGGGCATGTACCATGGTTGCAGGCACGTCCCTGGTGGGGGGTGTGCAGGAGGCAGCTAATCGATGTTTCTCATCGATTTCTAACTTTCTATCCTTCTCCCTTCCTCTCTGTGAAACGTCAATAAAATATATATTTAAAAAAATACAGTAGCAAACATTCATATATATAAATCTTTGTCCTCATTTCTGAATGTTTCTTTAGGGAGTATAACTAGAAGTAGAATTTCTGGGTCAGAATATCTTAGTCTTATAAATTTAATTTAATTTAATTCCTCTCCCCCTCCCCATCACACATCTGCA
This sequence comes from Vespertilio murinus, assembly GCA_963924515.1. Taxonomy (NCBI): domain Eukaryota; kingdom Metazoa; phylum Chordata; class Mammalia; order Chiroptera; family Vespertilionidae; genus Vespertilio; species Vespertilio murinus. The sequence goes on from OZ004709.1 coordinate 109,047,184, forward strand.
ACTAAAGCTTGGGAATCGCTTTTTAAATTAAAATTTTTACTTACATCAAAGTAAAACCTGCACATGATTAAAAAAAAAGTCAAACAGCGAGGGAGGATTTAAGTTGAGAAAAAAACAGATTCCTGTTCTATACATGCCCCTTCTGTATGCATAGGAAGAGCTATTAATTTTGTCAGTTACAGCTTTGTTAATTACATCAACACTTCAAAATAGTTTGTGTTACTTTTTGGCACCATTTCATTTCTTTTCACTTTGTAAATGGGGTTTTAACACCCTCACACTTTCTTCCTTTCTTCTTTTCCTGGATGTGGGAACCACGCCACGTCCCCGGAGAGTCAAAACCAGTGGAAGCACAGAGGCCTCATTATCAATACACTAGAATGGCCAGAGGCCGCTCTGGGCATGTGCCTACACGGGGTGTTCAAGGACTCTGAGCCTGGGAATCCTAATCAGACCAAGAGACCAGGAGCCGGTGCAAGGACACACGGTATACTGTGCCCTTCGGCAGCCAGTATGTTTGATGTAACTATTGGCAAGAGAAGTCTTCTTTGTCTAAACAGTGTAAAAGTAGGTTACTGACCAGTCCAGTTGGAGGAGGCTGGAGTGAGAAGAAGTCAGCGGGAGTATGGCTTGAGAGCAGCTGGGCAGGAGAGGCAGGAGAAGCTGCCGAACCTGAGAGCTCAGGTGCCGCTATGATGTGAGGCGGTGAGTCTAGGAGGCAGCGTGCGGCTGCTCAGATAACAGCCGTGGGTACAGAGCCTGATGCTGCTTTATGGGAAGATATGTATTCACCAGCCAGTGTCCGGCTGCCTGCCTGTGTGGACTTTGCTGTGAGGACTGTTCTTGTCTGATGAGTATTTGACCACTGGCTTCAGGAATAAAGACTCATTCTTACACACCCACAACCTCTCATGGCTTCTCCGTCTAAGAGCCAGTGTCCTGGTCCAGCCCCAGGCAGAAGGGCTCAGACTTAATACCTGTTAATACTGAGCAGAGGATAAAGAAGGAATTTAGACTAAATTCCCAACAGTTAGTACAGTTGGCAGGGCTTAAGAGGAACCAGCTCTGGCGTAGTTGAATGAGAGAATTTAGAAGAATACATGGATTCAGAGCCAATCAGACCAGCAGAGCTGTGTGGTGCTCTTGCTGCTGGCTCGGACACTGGCCATCTCCAACTTTTTGCTTTCCATAAACCTACTTTCAAGATGAATAAACTATACATTCTGTTTAACAACCATAGCCAAAATACTTTAGAAGCTGATTGTAAATATTGAAGACGGTAAGATTTACAATGGTTACCACTATGTACATGAGCTCAAGGTAGAGCTTAGCAGGGTACTGATCATACTGCTTCCTCTTGGTTTCCTTCTCTTCCACTGTCCTTTCCTTCTCACGTTTTTCACTCTCTCTAAATACTGGGGGATCCCAGAGTCTGTTTCTGAGTCTTCCATCCATATTCCTCTTCGCCTGACTTTCACCTTAGGCAACTCCTTCCAGTGCTATAGATTTAATCCTGCCCAGGTGCTAATGAATCCCAAGTGTATTCATTAGCCTTTATTTCTTCCTGAGCTCCAGGCTTGAGATATTGACCTATTGGATTTCTACTAGGATTTTTCTACTTAATGTGTCTAAATGCAGTTTTTCTTTTATTCTCTAACTATTCCTCACCCGCTCATTCCCTCTTTATTAAATGGTATCACCCTCTACTTAGCTGATCAATATGAAACTGATAGTTATCTTGGACGACTCCTTTTTCCTCACCTCCATATTTATTGCACCAACAGAAGATACACTGTCAATATCTCTCACCTTCTACTGCTACCACGATCATTCATAGCCTGGACATTAGCCTTTTCCCTGGTAAAGACTTTTAAAATCCAATTTCCATACGGCAGTTTTCTTCTTACAATGTAAATTAGATCAAGTAACATTTATAAATTAGAACCTCCACTGGCTTCTTAGACTAGTACCCAAACTCCTTATGATAGTGTATAGGATCTGCCCCCTGCTCTTCCTGCCTGCCTATCTCTCTGGCCTCATCTCTTACTACTTTCCCTAAACTATATCCCCATTTGAATCTTTTTCTAAACAAATGTCATTTGAAAATCTAAGAAAAACTACTTGAAATATTTTTTTCTTTCTAAAAAGGCAAAGGGATGATAGGAAATTATTAATAGCCAACTAGTCAACTTAACCATTTACTTAAAAATATTTACTCTTTACTTGCTATGTTAAGGTAAATTGGGAAGAAACTCAGGGAGTTTATCCTTTGGTATGGAAAACAGACATTTTTACAAGTTTATAGAATATTGTGAAAATTGCTAGAACTGGGTGTGAACTTCTAAAAAGGTGAAAAAGTTATTTTTTCTGCATACTAGTTTCAAAGAAAAGTTAAGACAAAGAAAAAGAAAAAAAGGAGGAAATTAACACGAGTATTTTAAGGAATGAAGGAATGTTGATTCCTAACGCTATCTATGAGATTTTTTGTTAGAGCAAAGGACAATCTGAAGTTGGGCCCTGAATCATACACTCACTGGCAAGACACAGAAGAAAATCCCATTTCATGGGGGAGACATAGCAGGTGTCAGTGGTATCAAGGCAAAGAAATTTGAATATTTATAGAGTACTGAAAGTTGGTGGCAATGCAGTTAGTTTAGAAAGATTCAAAGTTCTGTTCCATAAATAACTGGCTAGGTAGGAAAGTCATAAAATGGGATAAAGAAGGCAAAATAAAAGTTAGGTTTGCGGGAAAGATAGTTTTTGATATATAGTTTGATATATATAGTTTTGATATATAAAGTTTGAGTTTTGATATGTCGAGTTTGATGTTCCATGTACATATCCCAATGTGTCCAGAGCTTAAAAGTGAGTTCTCAATGGGAGAAACAGATTTGTGAAATTTTAGCATATTTTAATGCTTTGCTGTTATTCAGAATTGGAATATAATCATTTTGCATAAAACGATTTTCTAATGTGTAAGTAATTTTTAAAAGTTATGTCTTCATTATTTATATGTCATTATATTTTTATTTATGAAGAGAGAGAGAGAGGGGAGAGAGAGAGTGAGGGAGAGAGAAAAGGTGATAGATTTTTCTTGGTTAGGCAATCATGCCTTTGACTAAAGAGATTTCTGCAATAATTGAAAAATACCTTCAAATTTCTGCTGAGAAGTTACTTTTCCCTTTAGAATTTTATTCTAAAATGAGATAATCACAGGAGGAACACTTTTTAGTCTAACTATAAAGGTTAATCACTATGTAAATGATTAACCTGTACTTCCCTTGGACCTTCATTCCTTAAAAAACATTACAGAAATCTTGACACTACAAAATTCTAGACCTGTGGTAGGCAAACTTATTAGTCAACAGAGCCAAATATCAACAGTACAACGATTGAAATTTCTTTTGAGAGCCAAATTTTTTAAACTTAAACTTCTTCTAATGCCACTTCTTCAAAATAGACTTGCCTAGGCTGTGGTATTTTGTGGAAGAGCCACACTCAAGGAGCCAAAGAGCCGCATGTGGCTCTCGAGCTGCAATTTGCCGACCAGGGCTCTGGACCATCCAAGTATCTTAGAAATAAATCCTTCCAAAGGCTTCTAATTACACATAGAATCAAATTCAAAATTTCTTACTACATCTTCATAATCACACATGATTTAAATCCCATTTAACTTTTTGATCTCATCTCCTGCCATGGTTATCATACTTCCGGATTCTATCCCCTTTCCTGAAAATATATGAAGCTTGTCCCTGCCTCAGAACCTTTGTATTTGCTGTTCCCCTTTTTTGCAAACGCATAACTTCACTCTTTACCTAGATCCTTACTATCTCAGTTCAGATGTCACCTCCTCAGAGCTTCTTCCTTCACCCCATATCTAAAGCATATCTTCCCCTTTTTGCTCTCTCACAACACTGTAGTTCATTACTCTCCAAAATTAATCTTATTTATTTAATTAGATCCTTGTTTACTTTGGTGTTGTCCAAGAAACCAAGATGTTTCCCTAGTTAATGCTCAATAAATATATGTGGATTTACTGAACGAATGAAAAAAAAGGAATAAATCAAAGGGATGCTATCTTACCTGAAAAAAATTTTTGTAGACCTAAACCTGTCTCATGATCTGGAGTATGAGGCCAACTAGACAGGGTTCAAAGGATCTCTTGTAATGACACAGAACTTGGAACACAACCCTCTCTCTTTACCCTGCAAATTGGGACAACAGAGTTGCTCAAAGAAATAAACGAAAATTGAAACAGCCAAAGGAAATACCAATACAAATTATAGGCAACCTTTGCTGAGCACCCACCATGCACCTGGCTCTGTGCTGAGAGCTTCACCTGTAATGCATTATTTCATTGCAAGCTCACATCACCAGGTGAGACAAGGACTGTTAAATGTACTTTACTGCAACAAAACATTAACAAATCAACAGGCTTAAGGAGATTCAGTAATTTGTCAAATGCTACACATTGTTAACTGAGGTAGAACTGTGGATACAACCCAGGTGAATTTTACTCCAGAGTTTAAACTCATATCACTAGAGTATTCTGCATTTAACTTACTGAGAAAACTTAAGACACAAGTTACATTAATTAGGCTTATAGAAATTAAATTTCATTTAATTCTACCTTTTAGAAAATTAATGCATTAAAAATAAAAAACAACTGCTGCCTAGATAGTTGGCTAGTCCTCATATTAGGTGCCAGCAAACTTATCCTGCTTAAATCTGAACATTTCTACAAAACAGTGTAGGTTCTGCAATAGAAGAGTTTTTAGTAGGTTTCTACAGCTCCATATCCCTCATAAAGCAGAAACTTCAAGACTAGATGAATCTTTGACATTTCAGATATAGAAAAGACCACAAAAGGTGATAGACAACATTTTTAACTGTCATGACAGGCCCAAATTTTCTCTATTCAAAGTGAGAAAATTAGATTAGATCTTTGGATTAGACTCAAAGTTTTTTAAAATTAATATCCTAGCTAATAAAGACAGAATATGCAAATTGACCACTGCTCCACAACAAACATGGAGGCACCCACAGCCAATAAGAAGGGTTATGCAAATTGATACAACAAAGATGGTGGCAGCCTGACTGGGACTCAGGCATTCTGCTCCACCCTGGCAGCTCAGGGCTTCTGAGTAGCACATGTACAGGCTATGAGTGGCCTGGATGGGACCGGATACCTGCTATGAGGGGGGAGAAGGGGAATGGAGGGAGCTACAGGAGGGTAGCAGGACCAGAGCAAAAGGTGGAAGGCAGTGGCCAGAGCAAAGGCACAGGTCCCAGGTGCCAGAGGGAAACAGGTGCCAGCAGCCAGGGGAAAGAAGGCCTATTCTTGCACAAATTTTTGTGCATCAGGCCTCTAGTTTTTATGTAATTTTGGTGGGTAAGAAAATATGGATTTAAAAAATTATGGGAATTTAAGTTTTCTAATATTTGACTTTAGTGTCATTACTTTCCCTCATTTTACATTTGACTTGTGAGCCCACCCCTGACACATGCAATGTGGAAGTGATACCATCGTAATTAACCTAGTTATTAATAACAGGAAAGAAGCAAAGGGAAGGACATATATTACAGGAATGTCATTTGGGCAACTTCAACCAAGAAGCTACAACTTTACACTCCTCAGGGGTCCAACAAAGGGAAGATGGATGCATGCTCAGTAAAGTCGAGATGGCATAGGAAAGGTGCTTTCTGTAAATCACACCTGAGAACAAAGTTCATTGGCCAAAATACGCATGGCCACTGAAAGGGCTAGAGTTTTGGGATAATCACCTGAACAAAGGAGTCCACTCTCTTGGTTCCTCTTGTGCTCTTGCTGTTCTTGGGACTCTTGGGACTTGTGTGACTCTGGGCTTGTGAGGCTCCTTTGCATTCACCCACATGGTACACAGCCATGTGGACCTCACACACAACAGACTAGGGAACTACAACTAGCCTGATGCTGTACTGAACCTGGTCCCAACATGGAGGGAAAACGCTGGACATTGGCTTTGTTTCTAGCTTTACTGAAACCCCAGCTACACTTCTTCTGTGATGGGACTTTAGGGATGTAATTTCACAGAAATAAAGCTTTCTACCATATTCATCCTCCTGTGGGGGCCTCTAGAAATGATTATTCCAGAGGTACCCCAAAAACCCCACTCCCACAGCAATGGAGAATGACCATCCATGCTTTTCTCCAATAACAGAAGTACTGCTTACTATGCATTGTGGATTAATGATGAATATCATTTTTGACAAAGCTGGATTTAAAACTAGGCTGTACTATTTAGAACTTTAAGTCTTTGGGCAAGATATTTAATGTATTTGACTCTTAGTTTCCTTGTCCACAAAGTATAAATACTAATTTTTATGGTATAAAAATTAGCACATAAGTACATTCTTAATATATTTTATTTTCCTTTTCTTCTTCTTCTGAGTTCTAAATTGACCCCCCACCCCCCCACCTAATTGCTGTTTAGTTAGTACTAGGGAATAACAGAATCTATTAATTGTCTTCAAATATCAATTTTATCTTCTTTTTACTAATAGAACCATCTGAGTTTTTCCTGGCACATATCCACCCAGATAGAACTTACCATTTCCAGCATCGCTTACAGCTAGGCATTGCATGTGATTAAATTTAGGGTTAGTAGAGCATGAGAGAGGAACTGAACAACTTCCTGGTCCTGTCCTGAAAATAAAGCTGCTAACCCTCCATTTCCTCTTCCCCCTCCCCACAGGCTGGAATTCAGACATGGGGATAGTGAGTCAGCTTTGACCCGCAGTGTTGGGGATAGCAGAGAACAAGAGAGAAGGAACCCGAGTTGTTGGATGACCATGTGATGACTATTTATTCCCTGGACTGCCCATCATCTTAGAGTTTGATATGAGGAAAATATAACTTCTTTCTTATTATAGTCCTGGTGCAGCCTGGCAATCTCTCCCAACATGTACACCCTGTGCGCCAAGTCTCCTGCCCATAGGCACCTTGGCCCCCTTTGTTCATATGCATGCCAGCCCCCTGACTAGAGCTCTTCTGTGCCCCAGAAGGTTACTTCCTATTTTGTCAGTAACCGTGGACCAGATCTGGTTTAGCAGCACAGAAAACTTGCCTGCCACCCTGTGGGTTGCAACCACACTTTCTCAAGCAAAGTCTGAATTCTTGGGGAGGGTACATTCTATCCACATTTGTCCTTCCTTGGCTATTTTCTATCAGTCCTAGGGTAGCCTATTGTATTACATTTTATGGTGTCTCTTATCATTGCTAAATGATTTCTTATAATAAAATTCTCTACATCTTTTAAAATATATATATATATATATATATATATATATATATATATATATTATTGATTTTTTACAGAGAGTAAGGGAGAGGGATAGAAAGTTAGAAACATCAATGAGAGATAATCATAGATCAGCTGCCTCTTGCACACTCCCTACTGGGGATATGCCCACAACCAAGGTACATGCCTTTGACCAGAATTGAACCTGGGACCTTTCATTCCACAGGCTGACACTCTATCCACTGAGCCAAACTAGTTTCAGCAAATTCTCCACATCTTGTTATGATTTCTATATCCTGTTTGGACTCACATTGAAAGAGTTGGAAAACAAAATTTTCAGAGTGCTGTAGAAAGTATACAAGCATTAGATTCTTTTGGGAATGAGTTGATTTGAATAATTATTTCTTAAACCAAGACTGTTTTTTTTTGTATGTTTGTTTTTGTTTTCTTCCTTTAAAAATAATGGAACCAAATCTTGCTTTGAGAGAAGCAAAGCTGGGAGTAGATAATAGCTTTATTTACTGTGGCCACAGCAATCATCTGCACTAATGATAATTAATTTGAGAGAATTAGAAGATTTATTTATTTAATGAAACTACAAGTAATTGTGCATTTCTTTACTAATGAGATGAGGGAAATGAGACCTGTTAACATTTAAAATAGTTTGTAATGGACATGAACAATATTTAAAGGATAAAACCTTATATTATCATTGATTCCCTTACATTTGAAATAAATGTTTTAGTTTATTACTTTCTTCTAATTACTAGAGCTTTGTCTACACATATGATGGGAGTCAATTGGCATATAATTTATTTCTTCCCTTCAGCCTCTTTTAAAGCATAAATAATTTCATTAATTTAAATTAATTGAGCTGTTACTATATTCCAGGTGACTGTATACTTGATTTTATACTAGTAGAAATTATCTATTGCTATAATAATCCTGTATACTGTACTCCTCTCAAAACAATGTTTTCAAACAATAACCAGTATTTTCATCACAGATCTACTAGTTGATGTTTTTGACTGGACTCAGTAGGGTGTGGTATTGACTGATCTTACTCATATATCTGGAAGTTGACTACTTGTTGGATGACCTGTGATAGATTCAGCTATGGTTACACAGTTGTGTACCATTTCTTTTGCTTTCAACATCTAGACTTAATATTTTTAAAAATCTTTATTGTTGAGAGTATTACAGATGTCCCCCTTATTTTTACTACATTGCCCCATTCACCCCGCTCCTGGGCCACCCCAGGCCTTCACTACATTGTTGTCTATGTATGTCCATGGGCAATTCATATATGCATATAGATTCTTTGGTTAATCTTTTCCCACTCCCCTCCTCCCTCTGAGATGCGTCAGTCTGTTGCATGCGTCCTTGCCTCTGGATCTGTTTTGTTCATCAGTTTATTTTGTTCACTAGATTCCACATATAAGTGAGATCATGTGATATTTGTCTTTATCTGGCTTATTTTGCTTAGCATAGTGATACCCAGGTCTCTTCATGCTGTCTCAAAGTGTAAGAGATCCTAGCTGCATAGTATTCCATTCCATTTGGTTTTCATTCTTTTTAAGAGGTAATGTGCATTTTTAAAAAGGTGATGATAGAGAAAAAAAGTGAGAGGAAGTGGAAACATGTGTTTTTGGCTCTGTTTGTGTTAATATACTAACACCTTGTTGTTCAAAAGGTGCTGTGCTAGTTTGCTAGGGTTTCCATAACAAGATACCACTAGTTGGATGCCTTAAAAACCAGAAAATATTTTTTTTACACTTCTGGAGAAAAGAAGTCCAAGATCAAGGTACTGGCAGGTCTGGTTTCTTCTTAGACCTCCCTCATTGATTTTCAGATGGTTAGCTGCCTTTTGCTACATCCTCACATGGTCTTACCTCTGTGCACTTGTGAATCTGGGGTATCTGAGAGCCCAGATTTCCGCTTCTTATAAGGACACCAGACAGGATGGATGAGGCCCACTCTAATGGCCTCATTGAACCTACTCACCACTTTGAAGGCACTATCTGCAAGTACAGGCACATTCTGAGATACTGGGGGTTAACTGCAATATAAGAAATGTTGGTGGTGGAGGAAGGATACACAATTCATCCCTTCATACACGAACAAGCCCAGAGTCAGAGTGGGAAGTCATGTATACAGAGATGCAAAGCATTGGGATTAATATTTCTCTCATCCTCCACAATGCTAATAAAAATCCCCTCAATGATATGGTTATTTTTGTCCCTTTACAGAGGAGGCCAAATGAGGCTCAGTTGGATGTGAGCCCCCACATGTTCATGTTTGTTTGTTTTTCCTTATGTGGAAACATTGATTAACTGAAATAAGAGGTCAAGAGAAATATTTTTAGTTTTAATTTTTTCCTATTTTGTATTAGAGGCAACCTAGGGCAATGGCTAGGAGTGTGAGCTCTTGGCAACAGCCTATCTGAACCCAAATATCACCTATAACACTTACTGGGTATTATACCTTGGGTGAAGTATTTCATTCTTGTGTATCTTATTTTCTTGTAACATGAAAATAAGAGTACTACCTACCACACTGCATTATTAAGGGGTTACATCCTGTATTATATGTAAAGCTTGGAGCATACCCTGGTATATAGAAAGTACTATACACTATTTGCTATAACAATAACAACAACAATCATTATAACTCTCATTTCATGTGTGATACCTACTAAACATCACATAATTCTTTTTTTATCAGGGTGATATTTCCTAATGGCCAGGGAGATGAGCAAGCTAAATAGTTTGGCTAACAGCATATCACTTATTAACTGGTACTCTGTTGCAGAATACTAAATACTTTATTAAGAAATTCTTGAGTTGATTAATTTATATTTTTAAAATAAAATTGTAGTATTTCAAGTTTCAGTTCTCTATAACTATAAATTCATAAGGGAACAAGCCTATAGTGCCAATTAATTACTTGGATTATTTTCATAGCTTCAAATGAATTTATCAACTTTTAGTTCCTCTTCTTTCCAAACTATTTAATATACTGAGGTCATACTCAGGTTCTGAGAAACATGGTTTCATCATGTTACTGCTCTACTCAAGCCTTTTGTGGCTCTCGGGGGCCTAAAAGATAATGCTCCAACTCCTTATGCTAGTATGCAAAACAGCCCATAGAATGGATGCCTAATTTCCCACAGTTCCCCATCATGACTTGCATATCCCGCAACTGTTATTTTACTCACACCCATTTCCCAACTTGCATGTCTTCTTTCATGTTCTCTACTTAATGAGTCTTTCCACTAGGTTAACATTGGGATTTGATGCCTGAGGGGTATGTGTCTAACTTCATCAGTTTTTTTTACATTATCTATTGTTATTTATTAAGGAGGATAAAAATTTGTTTTCTAATGTAGTTTTTCCTTAAATTTATAATCATTTATCAATACTATGCGTATACAGATGCTACTCACAGTTGAGTGTTACAGTGTACGACGGTTATGCAGTATTACCCTGAAGGTAATACTAACAAAGACTCATGTATACATATATACACACAGCCTGGCTACACACATATAGGAATATATACAACCACCCTCATCTAAAATCTGGTTACTCATTTACATTGTTTCCTTTGTACCCATCACTAATTTTTCTCATACCTCCCAAGAGTTTCTTGGTATAATTTTTCACAGCCAATCACTTCCAATCCTTGATCACTTTCAATGTGTTGTGCACTCTGAGACAAGTCCTCAGCTCTCTGGTCTAGGAGCATTATTTCCCATGCCTGCTGCACAATTTCAACTCGGGACCTCTGTTCTCATTCTTTGCATTTCCTTTGTTAGTCTCCTAGGTAGGGCACAGGTCATGGAGATCTTAATTTTTTTTTTTATGCTTCTTTAGCATGAAGGCTGAGGGTGAACAAAATCCCTGTAACAATGAGGATGCTTGGTTGCTGAATTATAGTAAAGGAAGGTATTAGTGCATCAAATTTTAATGCTTTAAGAATTATGACAACAACCTTCATTTAACAAAGGGACATTAGCTGAAACTGAGTTTTAAAGATTTCATTAAAAAAGGAATTTGGAACTTGGAATTCTTCAGAGTTTTTAGATGAAAGGAGTAACTCCTATTTCCTATAACCCTTTGTCCTCAGATTATATAACTTTCTTCATGGTAGAAGATGAGATAGATTCTGTATTTACTTTAATGACTGGTGTCTAGAAGAAGCAATCATAAAATCTAACGAGCAAGGGAAAGATTATTGTGAGACAATTTCCTCTCCAGATCATTTAAACAGATTAATAAAAAGAATATTTACTACCTATAGTTATATCACCTTAGTCACGGATGGGCTGACTTTAACTTTTCGTGATAGTATAAAATTCATTTTTTACCTTTAAGTCGCCTTAAGTTGTCCCCATTGTACGATGAAATAGCTGAGGGATGAAATGTGTTCAGAATCAGTACTTGTGTGTGTGCTCACTATGTGAGGAAAGAGGAAATAAGTGTGATGCTTCTAAATGGCTTAAGTGCCTGGCCATTATTTCTCACCTTTTGTCATTTTCAACAGTATACCTCTGAGGGTAATATGTGTTTGGGGGAAAAGTATGGAAAACAAATGAGTTTCTGTTTCTGAGTCGGTCAGTGTTGTTTTTTTTCTTTTGTGTGATGTTTGTTGCCAGAGATACTTTTATCCTATAAAGAGATCTTTAAAGCAAAACTTGGAAGAAGCAATTCTTATTTTTCCTATCTCATGTTCTTCTGCAAATCAGTAGCATTTTGGAAAAATGTACCCCTTCCTCTTTGTACAACTCCTTCTTGCCGAAGATAAATACATGTGGGAATTTGGAATTTCTTTAAAATAAAGAAAAATGCAATCAAATTATTAGGGAGCATCACAGGCCTACACACATTTGCTTAAGTATTTTGCATTCTCTACATCCATACCCAGGATAAACCATGTTTGAATATAATGCTAAGCTCTGAAAGAGCTATATCATCAGAGAGGATGCATTTTCAATTATCACAGGCTTTACTCTTCAGAATATTTTTCTAAATCCTTAGAACATTGGTGACCCATAATTGACTAGTTTTAATTAAGTATATATCCTAACTTAATTCCCAAGATATATGAGAAAGAGCACTAAATCTGAAATCAGAAGACGAAGGGCTGATGCTAATTTTATCGCTTTCTAGTCATGTGGCTTTAAGCAAGTCACTTAACATCTTCATTTGTGAAGTAAAATGAATAAATACCTTATAGGATTGATGAGGGATATTCTATTCAATAGCTTTTATTAAAGTTGCTGCAACATAATAAATATTAACCATATTTTAGATGAGGGTGGCTTTATATACTAGTATTCCCATGTATGTATAGTCAGCTGTGTGTATATATATATATATATATATATATATATATATAAGCCTTTGTTGTCTGTATTACTTTAGCTGACTGCACAGAGGATTTGAGTACTGTTTCCTTTGATATGTCACAAACCTTTCTACACAATTTTCTTGATGTTATCTATCAGTGGGCACTCTGCTTATCTTATTCTTCATGACTTAGGTTACAGAGAAAGCCATACTCACATGTATTCAGTGACTATACTGTAAATTCATAAAGGACATGAATTTTTGGGGTACAGTGAGGTTTCTGGCATCTGGGAAGTTCCAGGGGTTTCTAAACAACTCATCTGGCTAGGTATTAATATCCCCCAGCTTCTTGGAGGTCAGTCATCTATTGCAACAATGACCATGGGGTGTTCCTTCATCTCTATGTTATGAAAGCTTACTTAATACCCTGGCAACAGCAAACTGTCATGTGACATGCTCTAAAAGAGGCTGGATATCAATTTGTCAAGCATGATTTAGGAATAATAAATCCATTTGCCCAAGATGAGGTGGTGGGGATGGTGAGCGACAGATGAGGTGTTACGCTAGGGGTTCCTCCCAGCTGCACAGATTCTTTGACTTACTAAACAAGGACATAACCTCTGTGAATTATATTGAAGGCTGGCTCTTCCCTCAGCGGCTGTAAGACTCCCATCAAAATAATTTAATGATGAAAATGAAGCTGGTCTAATTGAATTCAGTGTGAACTAAGAGTCATCACCTTAGGGTGGGCTTAGCCCTTGGCACTTAATATTCTGCTCAGCAGTTCAGCTTTGTGGCAAAGCCAGACTGTTGTCACTGTGAACTTTGAGCTGAGGGAGATTTTTCTTTTCTCTTAATACAGAGAACGGGAAGCCCGCGTGTGCCTGGAATGGAGATAAATGTAGGCACCGGCCTTGACCACTTAGGGAGCTTTGAAAGCCTGACACATCAGCAAGGAAAAATCAACTTCGCAAGTCTCAATAAAGCTGATTTTAAAAGATAAAAGTCAATTTTGGGCTTTCCTTTCAAAGGTTCATGTGCTTTATTTAAGGAACGAAATCAAATTCTCAGTCTATTCTCCTTAGGAAGTAGCTTTAATGAGTATCAGTTGGTTTCCCGAGTCTCTGACATGGAAGTTACTTCACATTGATTTTAAAAATTGGGTTGGATGCTCTAAAGACAGGATTCCCTAACTCACCCTGCTGTGAGATACCATGTGCACCTCCCCTTTGCCTGCTCCTGCTTCATTTAACCAGTGATGTTTTAAGGGCTAAGACTCAGCCTTCCATTTCACTTCACTGGGTCCCTGAAAGACAATCTAATGTTAAAATTGGCCCATTATCTTGACTGGTTTAATTTGGGCCTTAAGATGACTTTGGAAATAAGTTTTGATTAAAAAGTTACACCAGTGATGCATTTTCAGTATCACGAAGCTAAGTCTATTTGAAGAAGTTATTCCTGCATGCCAGATTGAGCAGAAGCCTTAATTCCCTTCAGTAACTGTGTAGGCAAGAAGAAATTAGGAGCTTTGGCGAATAAACAGGAAGCCATAAAACTCACAGACATCCTTGCTTTCTGTCTTGTTTTTCCAGTGAATGGATCGCGCAGTCAAAAATTACAACCACAATC
>OZ004709.1:109661643-109838626 GCA_963924515.1 Vespertilio murinus
GCATCAGGGCAGGGACTCAGGGACTCCCAGATGGAGGTGCTGGCATGGGCAATTATTTCCCTTCCCAGACCTTCAAATTCATCCCTATAATCATAAATTGCAAATTTACTTTTAGACCAGTTATCTTTCCTAAACATTAGACATTTTCACCTGAGTCTATAACAGACAGATATGTGAAATTTAACATGTGCATTTTTATCTTTTTTTCACTATATCTCTTATATTATTTAGTATCCAAGTAAATGGGCAATATTATCTAGACCTATAAGTAAAATGAAAACAACTATTTCCTTGTAGATAAAATATTAATCGTTTACCAAGTCCTATATATTTTATTGTCAAAATATATTGGAAACTCTCATCTCTTATTAATTTCCTTAAATACTACCTTATTTTAGAATCTAATCATATAGTGTAACTAATTACTTTTTATATTTGTATTACATTAAGGTTTCTCTGTGCTATAAAGTTCAATTGGTTTTAATAAATGCTTAATGTCACCTGCACAAGTACAGTATCATACAGAATATTTTCACCACCTAAAAAATGGTGTATGTGTCATTCACCCATTCAATCATCTCCTGACTTAAACCTTGGCAATCACTGATTTATGCAGTCTCTATAGCTGTGCCCTTTTCAAAAGATCATATAAATGAAACCATGCAGTATATGGTCTATTCAGATGGCTTTATTTCATTGGACAATGTGCATATTAGAATTCACCCATGTTTTTGCATGGTGTAATAGTTCATTATTATTTATCACTGAAAAGTAATACAACGTATGAAATTTCCATAGTTTACTTATTCATTTACTTGTGAAAGGACATCTCTCTTGTTTCCAGTTTTGGGTGATTATTCATAAAATTCCTATAAACATTTATGTGCAGGTATTTTGTGTGAGCAGAAGTTTTAAAGAACAAACCCATACAATTAAAGGCTTATATGCAAATCAACCGAACAGCAGAACAACCAGTTGCTATGATGTGCACTGATTACCAGGAAGCAGATGCTCAATGCAAAAGCTAATGCCTAGTGGTCAGTGTGCTCCCACAGAGGGAATGCTACTCAGCCAGAAGCCATGGACCGAGCTTATGGCTGGCAAGCACAGCGGCTGTGTCTGGAGCCCCTCCTGCCTCCGCTGCAGCGCTAAGGATGTCTGACTGACAGCTTAGGCCTGTTCCCAGCACTGGGCCTAAGCCATCAGTCAGACATCCCCTAAGGTCTCCTGTGAGAGCACAGGCCGGGCTAAGGAACCCCACCTCAGAATTTCATGCACTGGTCCTCTAGTATTTATAATTTCATTTATATAAGGTACACAGAAGAGGCAAATAGTAGAATAAAGGAGGTACAAAGTACTAGAATAGAAGCTACCAGGAGTTGGGGGTGAGCCGGGGGGTAGGGGGGATGAGAAGTATTATTCAATGGGTACGCAGTTTCTATTTGGGATGATGAAACTTTCTGGAGATAGACAGCAGTGATGTTTGGACAAACTGTAAATGTTCTTATGCCACTGAAGTATATACTTAATATGGTTAAAATTGTAAACTTACATTATGTATATTTTATCACCATAAAAATGTGTGTATAAAACTAAATTACAATCAGGTAGGTATATGCTTAGGAGTCCAATTGTTTAATTATTTGGTAAGATGGTTTAGCTTTGCAAGCATTGCGCAATCCTCTCCCAAAGTAGCCACACCACTTTTTCTCCCAGCAAAAAGTAAACGTTGCTGTTTTCTGCATCCTCACCAGCAATTGGCATTGTTTTTACTGGTTTTTTTTTCTAACATTTCTTCATCAGCATGTATATAACATATCTTAGCCATTATGATATATGTAGTAGTATCTCATTGTTTTGATTGAGTACAGTGTTAATATGAGTTTGTATATTCCTGTAAAATCTGTCAGCCTCTTATGGCTCTCAGCCAATTTTTAAACATAGTGTTGTCTTTCCTAGTTATAAACACTCAAGAGAATCCATCCATTAAGAAATGACAAAAATAGCCTTGGCCTTTGGCCTTGGCCAGGGTCACTAACTGGTTAGAACATAGGCTTGTGCACCAAAAGATCTCAAGTTTGACTCCCAGACAAGGGCACATACCTGCCTTGTGGGTTTGCTTCCCACCTTTGGTTAGGGCTTATGTGGGAGGCAACCAACTGATGTGTCTCTATCACATCAATATCTTTCTCTCTCTCTTTCTCGCTCTCCCTCCTCCCCCTCCCTCTCTTCTACTCTCTCTAAAAAGCAATGAAAAATTAATTAATTAAAATAAATAAAACAAATAGGAGATGAAGCCATCTCTTATTTCTTTAGTAGGTTTTGCTGGTTCAAAAAGCAGCAACAACATAAAATGTGCTCATGCCCTATAGTTTAATTTCCCTCATTTTCCATACAAGTAATCAAGTCAATATGCTAAACAGGCCCTCTAATATGATACTCATAGACAAGCGAAGGTAGTAATACAGTAAACTATAGCATAAAATGCTAAATTATAAAGTAAATATTGAAGGTAAGTATTAACAAGTAACAAGAGTAAAAGTAAATCATTCTGTACCTCCAGAATAATTTGTTAAAATATAAAGGGAAAGTTTTGAATATAATTGTCCTTGAAAACTGATTATTTCAAGTATCTAATCAATTATAAACAGATATCTACAGCAGAGAATACATTAATCTGTTTTTTTAAATAACTTATAGATGCTTAATACTAAATACAGGTGCTTAAAAATCAAATTTCATATAGAAATGAGAAATGTCATTTGTTTTCAACTTTTTACCAGATTTGTCTACATTATTTGATTAGTAACTTACCTCCAAACTCAACCTCATATTCCTACCTGCTAATGTGTCATTTACTCTATGAACAGAACAGCGTTTTGGTTCTCCTATGAGCTGAAAGCCTAGAAATTATCAGGCCGAACATTTTCATCTTTGTACAACCACAGGATAATCTCTCCTTTGAGATTTATCTCCCAGATAAATGGTCTGGGAGAATAATGTTGGACCAATACATGAAAACAAAGCTTTGAAGTGATTTTACAGAGCAATACTCTCTCTCGACCAAGTATTGCCAGATTAATAAATAAAAACACTGGACACCTGTTACATTTAAATTTTAAATAAAATAAAATGTTGCATGGGACATATTGAAACTAAAAAAAAAAATACTCGTTTATTAAACTTCAAACCTAATTGGGCATCTTTTATTTTATCTCACATTCTATCTTCATTCCCTTCAGTTAGGTTAGGAGTACAAAAGGTAAATAACATTGGAAAGGTACAAGAGAAATAAACTAGATCATCTGGAAAGATCATTAAACGGCAGAGAAAGAACCTAAATAGGATAAAATGTTTGAAGACTATTTTTTTAGGTAACTATAATATTAATACACCAGGGTTTTAATTTAACTTTAAATATCTCTGAAGGTATATACTTATTTTTCACAGATGCTCTATCAACATTTTATAGAAGTCTTACCTTACCTTTCATGTCTCTTCTTAAACCTGTTTTTTTTTTTCCTGGAAGAAATGGTGCTCATATATAATAACAATATATTAATACTCTTTAGTTGTTTTTATAGTTAATTACTAGTATTTCAACATGAAAGAGGTTTTATCTATATTTTAAAAGCCTGAAATACATGTAAATATGCACATTTAAACATATAACATGCATTTATTATGACTGAAATACTATATTTATATCGGTATATAAAGATATTCTTTTGAATTTCAAACAATATTTTGAGCCCAACCTAAATTGAGGATGACTCGTTGACTTTAGAGAGAATCATCCATCATATGTAGTTGAAGTTGCATTGGTAGTACTTAATAAAAGGTCACAGACCACTGAGTGAAATCTAGCCACTGGAATGTTACATGTATAGCATTTAAGTCATCACTACAATATAATTTATAGAAATTCTTCAGTTTAAACAAAAAGCCTTCTGGCATATTAATTCTTAGCATTATAATAGTATCACTTCCCCAAAACCATAAACTACTTTTGCAGAATAAAATTTCTCACTTTAGATCTAAAATAAAGAACAATAAAATTGATCAAAACAAAGTTAGAGAAGCCAAGACAATGAAAAAAAATTGTGTTAGTGATGCGTATAAATGATTTTGTGTGTGTACTAAAACCATACAGAATGGTTCTGCTTTTATATAGTGAAATTTAGCATGATAATGAGATTTCTTTATAATTGCCTGCTATAAATTATAAATATATTACCAAATATTATGAATGTTAACAATGATTTATATTATAAATGAAAATCAATGACATGAGGTGGCTATTCATCTTATCAACATGTATATAGCATTTATCTTAGTATCTTATAAAGAGTTGCATATGACTCTTTGCAACCTAACAAAGGTTTAAGGGCTGTTTTCCTTTTGTTGAAAGCATGAATACTAATATATTTAAAAGAACACCTGAAGACATGTAATGAAGACTTTTATATATGTTCATTTTCTGACACATAAAGCAGGATTTTTACCTGAAAGACACCCAGCGACTGACAGAAACAGGATTAGTTTCCAAGAGGAAGCCATGTTCTTCACTAAAATCTCCCGTGATGCAGTGTGTTAAGCAGCTCTAACGTTTCTTCATTAAATAACGCCCTGTTGAGATAAATAATAGTCTTCAAACATGCAGAAAATAAACAAAAACGTGAATGCAACCTGATTTAAAAATCTCATAATAAAATGGTATATAGCTCTCAGTGTTAAGGTCATATATATATATATATACGGTCATATATATATATAAGGTCATATATATATATATATATCCAAATATATATATATATATATATATATATATATATATATATATATATATTTGGATATTAACAACAATAATACAATTTCTATTAGAATTAATTTAAAGTGTAACACAAAAAACTTTAGAGAAGTGATAAACTTTCCCTATTACATTTATTTATATTGAATACTTGCTTGCACATAATAAAAACATCAGGCTCTAATGGAGATGATCCCCCTCCCCACAGGGAATGTATAAGAGCTATATTTATTATATTAGACAAATTATTGGACTAGAAAAATATGGTAGAGAAACCAGTTACATTAATATATCTTCCTCTAGTCTAGAACATAACTAATGATCAATTAGCCAAGTGACTTTACACATATGCCTGTAGCTCATCTCAGCCTCCAGAGGGAATTTTTCTCACTTAATTATTAATGTCAACTGCCATTGTTTATAACTCCTGTGATGATCTATACGGTGCTGTAGTTCCCTCCTTTGGTGAGCTAGTTCTTTCAGCATATTTTACTAATCAAACCTTAGGGAAATAAGGATTTTCATGAATATTTAATTTTTTGTCTGATGTCATTTTTATAACAATTATTACTACATCACATTAATAACCTCTGTTTCCCTTATGTGTTCTGAAATATATAATAAACATTAAAAATGTAAAATTCTAGCATGAAACTTCCTGCAAGTTCTTGACAGATGTCAGTTAGAGATTTCGATAATAAACAAGCAGCAACTTCTGAGTTTTCAGGTGTCAGTGCAGTCCTTCTAGGCTGGAAGTGATTAAACTGATAAACAATTGTAGAGTATATTCATGACTTTTCAATTACATACTGCTTCTCGGCAATTGGCTTCTCTTATAGACTCAGAGGTTATACCTATATTTTAGAAAACATCTTAAAATATAGATAAACATCCCCACACCTTGCTAAGTTATAATTTAATATAGTTAAACCCAAAGAGGGAAATATCTTAGTCTTCTACCTTAATAATATTGATACCATTAATTCCATTTTATTTATACTTTTAAACCTAAGCCTTGGTAAGCTGTTTTAATTACATGGCTAGGGATCAGTAATGGAGAAGAAAGGTAATGAGTTACTAATGGTTGATTCCTAGCCACCCCTTCAACAGATTTAGTTATTATTATTATTTCCTTCCAAGTAAATCAGAAATAAATACAATTTGAAGAAAAAAGTAATTTGTCACTAATATTTTTATAGTTTAAAACATTTTTATTTTTATTCACTGATTTTTGCAGAAAGAAAATCAGCACTTGACACAATTAGAGACTTAAAGTTGCTAGAACTATGAATATGATTCATGAGAACTGCATATTTAAACTGGTGAATTTTCAACACACAATGTAAGTTACGAGGAGCCACTCTTGTTTTGCTTAACTTGTTTTGAGGAGCTTCTGCTCAGCCTATGCTTCTCAAACTGATATTTCCCTCTGTCTTTACAATTTCCTCTATTGTCTTATAAATACATGCTTACAGCCACACACATATATACATGTGCCCATATTCACAGAAGTTAATCATAGGAGAGACACATGGATATATTGCCTCCCTGACTGAGGCCAAGGATTGAGCCTGCAATCCAGGTACCTGCCCTTGACCAGAAATTGAACACCCAACCCTTCAGTCCATGGGTGCTCTAACCACTGAGACAAACAATCCAGGGCAGGGTGTATTGAAACCTATAAATTTCTATTTGGAAACTATTAATCAAACACAACAAAAAAAACTCCCATTTTAGAAAGACCTATTTCAGAGCTTAAACTATTTATCCATTTATCATCTGTGATACTCAAAAATATATAAAATGACATCATATTTCTTTGCATTTTTCCCTGATTATTACAAATATTTACAATCAAAGTAAAATAAGCAGATCATTACTTTAGTATTAAGCCATACATTACACATAATACATGCATTGTGCAGTTGATTGCATAGATAACTATTTACAAATATCACATCTTTACTGGAATCTGAAATAAGATTACTAAACATATGCTATATAAATAAATCAAGTGACAGCATGCTGCCACCTGAATATAAATTAGTTATTTTTTTATGAAAGGTGCATATAAAAACTGCTTTCTTGTTAATGATGTGTGTATGTGTGTGAAGATATTAAGAGAAAGAGAAAAAAAGTTCTATTATTGCCTGCTGATCTCTCTCCATTTCTATAGAAACAATTTCCTATAGTTGGGCCACTTGCATGCTATCACATAGCAGTTAGAGTTATGTTTTACTAACATAAATCAGGCTATATTATTTCCCTGTTTCAGTGGTTTATTTTATTAAATAAAGTCCAAATTGCTTATGTGGTCTACAAGGCCATTTTTAAACTGGTCCCCTCCTAACTTCCTGACTTCATCTTCAGGTATTCTGTACTCCAGAGCCATCACAATAATTTTCATATTGCTCATCAAATATGTCAAGCATTCACCATCTCACTGCTTCCTTTGCCTGACGGCTTGATCCACAGTGTTTACCCTACTGCATAGCTTCAAATCTTTGAAGATGGCTCCTCAATTCTTCTTGAACATTCTCCTTAAAATGGAAAGCCACCGCAACAATTTCTGTCAGCCTTGCCATTGGATTTTACTGCATTGTCCCTGCTTTATTTCTCTTCTTAGCAATTATCAGTATTACTGGGATGTAATATCCATAAAAGCAAGGCTGTCTTCTTTACCTTTGAAGACACAGCATCCAGACCATACTGTGCCTGTTTCCAGTAGGTATTAAATTAATCTTTTTGAGTAATGATTATTAAATAAACCAGAGCCAGCCAATCAATGATTCTTTCTCATCATTGATGTTTCCATTTCTTTCTCCCTTCTCCTTTCCTCTCTGAAATCAATAAAAAAACATATTAAATTTTTTAAATAAAGAACAGTGGAAGTTGAGTAAAGGTGTTTCTACTTTGATTACTATGTGACAGAGCTATAATAAGAGGGATTTGGAATTAAGTTTGGTTGAAAAGAATAAGATGATCAAATATCTCTTTTTCTCTGTACCTTATTCTCTGTCTCAACTTTTTGCTAAGACTGGGACTGGTGGCACTTTGGTCTGGAATAAGAGTCCTTCCCAGGATGAGCAAGGCTAGGGTGAGGCTCACAGAAAAGTAATATTGAAAAAAAGCCTTTATGAGAAATTGTGTTCTACGTGTCCTTGGCGTTTTCTACCCCAATGCATCTGGACAAAATATGGATAATAAAACGCAACAGATCTAGCAGAGAAACAAAAGAATGTGTGTTGATTTTGTCATGCTGGCTATCATACATCCCTTGAGGACCATGTAGCTGTGTCAGGAGGTGGATGAACAGAATTCTCACTTTCAAACATAACCAGAGTGAGTTATGATATTGTGAATCACAACAAAACGAATTATAGTTTGTGTCCTTGACAATGTATTCTGGGCTGTAGATGGAAATCTGAGCTCATAATGTTTAGACATTTTGGAGATACTAGTATTGCTTTAATATGATTTTTGACAGAGTAATTAAGCATAATTCTGGTCTATGTTTCTCATCTTTTTAAAACTAGGAACATTTTTTTTTACCTTAACAGAATTTTCTCTGAAGGAAAATGTACATATAGCAAAGATTTAAGAAAGAGAACCACTAGGCTTTTGAGACCTTAAGTCAACTTTGTACTTTTATTTAAAATACAAGATTATTTAATACTATGTAGTGCATTTATTTATTTATTTTAAAATATATTTTATTGATTTTTCACAGAGAGAAAGGGAGAGGGATAGAGAGAAACATCAATAAGAGAGAAATATCAATCAGCTATATCCTGAACACCCCCTACTGGGGTTGTGCCCACAACCAAGGTACATGCCCTCGACCGGAATCGAACCAGGGACCCTTCAGTCCGCAGGCTGACGCTCTATCCACTGAGCCAAACAGGTTTTGGCATACGTAGTGCATTTAACAAAGGAAAGACACTGACTCTGGGAATATGGTGTCACAAATATTCCACATTTCCTGTCATGTGGTGATTGACATAGGAGACGGGTGAAGACAGAACGGTGGCTCATTGAGCCTGATGCCAGCCTCCATGTAAATTCAGACAGCACCTGTGTGGGATGGTGAGCACCACCCATGGCCAGGTGACAGCATATTTCCCCTTCTGCTAATATTGGGACGAGGTGCCATGACAATATTGAGTTCTTAAAATATTACAAATTATATTGTAAAACATTTTAAATACCTCAATAAACTGATGTGAAAGGAATAAAACTTGCTAAAGATCAAAACAAGATAAAAGCAGCAAGCTGAGACATGAAGCTAACTTTCACTGTTAGGCCACTTACTAAATTCCAGCCAACTTTAGGTCAGTATTCATAGCTTGTCTGAATGTGTGGGGCCAAAAAAAAGAGTAGGGTAAAAAAAAATTTAAAAAAAAATTCTATACAAGGTTGCCCCAATGTAAGTCTACCATTGTGAGTCTGCAAAACACAGTTTATGTTTGTATTATTATTTCTTAATTATTGAATTATTCATTTGTATTAGAATTGTAGGCATACTTTTGCCCACCTCTGTATATCTAGTATGCCAAAGGACTTAAAAAATCATAGTTAGAATGAACTAGAATGACCTTTCCACAGAAATATACTACCCAGAGAATAATAAAATAACAATTTCAGTCCTACACCGCAAGAATGGATGGAAAGGAATAAGAAAATCTGATAATCAAAAATTCACAGTACATATTCACAAAATACATAGAAAAAATATCATTATGAGTGAGAGAATCAACAGAAACAGTAAAAGTCAGAATCAGATATTGCAAATATCAGACATTTGACTTTTCAGACACAGATGCTCAAACAAATGCATGTGGTCTGCTTCTAAACAAAAAGGAATTACCATTATGAAAAATAAGAAACAGAGTTGGAGAAATTTATACCTAGTAAGACAAATGGGTATAAAGTGAAATAAAGACAAAAGAGTAAAGGGTACAGTTAGAATGTCTTACTTATCTAATTAGACTTCCAGAAAAAGAAAGAGACTGCCATAAAATGATATGTGAAGAGATAATTGTTAAAGTTTTCCAGAACTCATGAAGTTCAATAATTTTAAGGTTCAGGGAGGCCTGAAACACACACACACACAAACAAGAGTGAGCACCTCAGCAAATCATTGAAAATGCTGCATACTAAAGATAAAAAACAGCAGAGAGAAAAAGAGGTATTAATTAGAAAAGTAGGAAAATAAGGATCTCCATTGACCTAACGACAGCAGTGATGGCATCCAAAAATGTTTGGAGTAATGTCCCAAGAAGAAATGACTGTCAATCTATAATTCTAAACCCAGCCAACATTAAAGGTCATCAGCTAACTGAAGCTCTCCCCACACAATCAACAATTGAGAGGTCAATTGGGTCTTGATAAAACTGGGGAAAAACAGAGTTTGTTGATAGTAAATATTTGAAAAATAATACCTGAGAGTCATCAGATGGAAGAAAGAAACAATTGCAGTGGGAAGTTCTGAAATGAGTAAAAGGAACATAACAGAAGCTAACGCCTATGTTTACTATATGCCTGGAAGTGTTCTAAGTGCTTTACCTTAGGGGACTCACTTAATACCCAGAGCTCTATGAGACAAATCTATTTACTCTCATTTTAAAGATGATAAATCTGAGATAGTTAGAGGCTAAGTAAATTTTCTAAGATTGCACAGCTCTTTGGTAATGAAGAGAAATTACATATTTAAAACTCTCTTGCACAGAATTTAGCATATACACAACTTCTCATGTCATGTGAAATAGAAACCTAAACTGCTTAGTATCACATTAGAAGGCCTCCACAGTTTGACACCATCTATGTATCTTGTCCCATCTTCCACTAGTGGCTAGTCCATCTCAAACATTTGGGAGGCCAACTAATTAAAATAATTTTTTCATTTGCAAACCCAATTAGGGTCATATATCTTCCAGAAATACACACACCTTACCATAAAATTCCTTATTTCAAAATATCTAGCTGTGGAAAGGATAAAATGAATTATTAAGCTGCTCAACTAAGGGCAATAAAGGTGTCCTTTGCGTATCGTGATTTGAGTAAGATTTTAGAGTCATGGTCTGTAGCAAGAGAGAGGGACCCACATTTAGACTGATATTTAATCCTCTTTTAATTTATTTAAATAGAGGAGCAAGGATCTTTCAAAGGCAGTTAAAATAACAATACTTGTGCTCACTTAATTTTGGTTGAATTTGGTTTTAAGGATTTACTTAAAACTTAACCCTTCTGTCCTCAGAAGACTGGCATTTTGAATAATTATCTTTGTCTGGCAGTAAATACCAGAGGGCTAAATTGTATATAAACAATGTTTTATTATAGGCTCATAGCTAAAGTGGGAATTGTAGATAAATCCAAGGCAATGTTTGAAACAGCTAATAGCAATCCCCTTAGGAATCACACACATCTTTGTTCATTTCCATATTAAAACATTTTGCCGGGAAATTTTATATTCTCTAAAGACACAGAAAATAGGGCTGCTAAATGACAAAGAAAGCAAAAAAAATTTTTTTTAAAAAGTCAACCAAATAAACACAAACTTGGGAACATGCCCCATATAAATACAGTACTGTTATAAAATATAAGGCAGCTCCCTAGTGGAATGTCACTAGCAATATGACAAGAATCTGTAAGTGCTCTCTTCTATGCTGTTGACAAAGGATTTATACAGAAATCTCAAAGAATGAAAATGAGAGGCTACAGCAATATGCACTGTGTCTTTCTATACTCCGGACTTTAATACTAATGACAACTATTGATTTTTCTCACACAGTAACTGCAGAGGAACAACGTGACCAGGTCAATAGGGACTAGTAAGGAAAATGAAGATGCTACATTCCCTCCAAAGCCAACGCCCTGATAAGCTGCCTCTGTCTGAACAGGCTTTTCCTGGTGGTCAGCAATGTTATCTGATTTCATTAACTCCTTGAAGCCTCTCAAATAAAAAAGTCTAAAACCCCCAAACGGAGCATATGTTTCCTCACATTGTTTCCCTTAATTCGGTTAAAGAGCTTAGAAAATTCTTAGATTTTTAGTTCACAGAGTTCCAAATATAGGCAAATTATGAAAGACAAGATGTACTTCAATCAATTATACTCTTAGCCACCAAATCATTCAGGAGATAATTTTTTAAGTGCTTAGGACCTACAAGATTCAGAGCCCACGTAGGTGAGTACTCTGACAGGGACCCCAATGGCCCAGTATAATTTCAGTTTCAGGAAAATGAATAAAATCGGCTTATCATAATCTGACAACTAAGAGAATTGGCAAGTGTAAACCCATGTCATATTATAGTGCCTTTTTTCATAACATTAGGTTGCTAAGACATCGTTAGTATTTAAGACATTTGTAGCTACTCTAGGCTATTCCACAACCTTAAATTGTATTAAATCTAAATATTTTTGACTGCCCAGCAAAATACCACTGTGTATTGTTTGAAGCAGGCATCCTTAAGTTGATTTTTGTATAAGTAAAGTCAAGAAATTGGGGAAGGAAAAAAATGGAGCAGATTGTTCTATTTCATAATCTAAAGTAAGTAGTAGCAGATTTATATATTACAAATGATTTTCTAAACTATATTTGAAATAAGTATAGATTCACAGGGAGGCAGTAGTTGAAAAAAAATAAAGGAAGGGCGTATGTGACTTTTACCTTTCTTCCCCCAATGTTAGCATCTTCTCTATATAATAAAAGCATAATATGAAAACCGACCAAACAGTAGAACCACCTTTAGGTGAGGGGTGGGGCCAACAAGCAGGCAGCACCAGACCAGCCAAGGCATATGCCAGCAGCAGAGGAAGGGGATAGCAATGGGGGAGGGGAGGAGAGGAAGAGTGAAGGTGACCAGTTAGAATAAAGTGTTGAAATCCCCAACTATAGTAGAACTGTGAATTATTCTATATCTCCTTTTGCTTTTATTGATGTTTATTGAATGTTCTTTGAGCTTTTTTTGTTGCAACCATACTTAAGATCAGTATGTGTTCTTAGTTAGACTTGTATATCTCCCCTATACACCCTACGTTTTCTTTCATTCCTCACTGAGCCCCTGAGCCTTTACCATGTACTACGTTCTATGCGAGGCAGTGCTGATTTAACACTGAGCGGGATGGACACAGCCCTGTGTGGAGGTTGTGCATAGTCATTAAGCATTACTTGCCCTTTCCAAGCTGATTATGCTTCTTCTTTGCCCATGCTCCTTCCCATGACTAAACTTCCTTTAGCGTTCCTTAGGCTGGTTATGGTTTTTTCTGTATTTCAAGTTTTGTGCCTTTCAAATATTTTTTGTCGACCTCCACATTCATCTGACACTTTGCTGTGCTTTTGTAATACTTCATCCATATCACAGTTCTCACCTATAATGTTGTAGCTTCCGTGAGCTTGTATTCTGGTATAAACTTGTGAACATGTTGCATGCATAAGCTCTATCTTGGCTATACTTGTTTCCAAAGCATCCAGAAAAGTGCCTGGCATAGTTACATACTTAATAAATGATCACTTGTGATGGATTTATCATCAAATTATCAATAAAGAGAACAAGAGCAAATCCTAATGTCAAGCATGTATGGCATTGTGATTGTCAAACATGCATTGTCTTTCTTAATTTTGGATCTTGAAAACTCAGCACATGTTTAACCAGCCTTAGTTCTTAGGAATTTTGTTCAATATTGATGCTTCCTACTATGTAAATATCTTCTCTAATTTGTTTTCCTTATCATCCAACCAAAGCTAGCCACTTAATTCAAGGGCACAGCATGAGAAGGAGAATACTTATGGAACTGGCT
Source organism: Vespertilio murinus (assembly GCA_963924515.1). NCBI lineage: Eukaryota > Metazoa > Chordata > Mammalia > Chiroptera > Vespertilionidae > Vespertilio > Vespertilio murinus. The sequence goes on from OZ004709.1 coordinate 109,675,252, forward strand.
CGCTTTTTTTTTTGTCAAATGAATTGAGAGGGGGAAAAAAGAGAGAGCACAAAGTATCTGTAATCAAGGCAAATTCTCCAGCTTTGAATATACTGTATATAATTGCTTAGACAATTTTACAAAGAAAAAATATTTAAACTTTAAAATATACTACAAAAATGAGATTACTGAATCAATCTTCTAAATTAATAAACTTAATTGATGATGAGAACAGTGGGGCTTTTAGTGAGATAAATTATAGAAATGCATGGTACAAACTCTTCAGTATTATACGAATTTCCTATAAGAATTTAGAAAGTTTTTAAATACTTTTAATCAGTTACTATAGTATGGGAGGCATTTGTGATTTTATGGAAAGAACGTGAGATTTTGAAAGAACAGACATGAGTTGTAAATCTGTTAGTTATGTGATATTGTTTAAAACTTTTAAACACTCTGACACTTAGCTTCCTCACATATAAATGAAAGTTGTCACAAGCAGCCTTGCAATAATTCACATCTTAACTAGCAACATAAAACTGTTTCACTTCGCAATGAACTATAGCATTATGATAAAACTTAGTTTAAACCTTATCAGTTTAGAGAATATCTGATCATTTCGACTAGACCTGGTATGAAGCTCCAGCTCTGTATGAACAAAACGAGCATATATCCCAATGCTCTTTTACTCTAGGTACTGGGTACGTTCTAAGACATTTTTTCACATCTAACGTGGCGGTGCTGACAGAATTCAATAAAAGTATGGATGTGACCATGACGATGTCCTGGAAGTAAAGCACATATATTCCGAAAGTTGGGGTGAAAGGGAACATAAGGAAGTGTCTCCTCGCTGAGGTTCACACCACATGCTGACACCCATCCGTGAAGTGTGCTGCCCGGCCTGATGGCCTGGTCTGTGCGGTCTTCCCCGGGGCCCCTAAGACACCCCAAACGTATTCTCTCGCGTTCGCCTGGGTTTGCCTGCTCTGTGGAGGAGGAGACTAGCCAGACAGTTTACTGCTGCAAGTAAAAGAGGTCACTCCCTCCGCAATAGGAAGATCCGGCCGCATGAATATTCCCTCTGCAAATGACAGTTGCGATTATACATTTCTGAAGTTGAACCAGTTTTATTCTGAAGCTGCGCACGTTTGGAACAAGAGTGATTGTTCTCAGGAACCAAGGGTGCAAGGAGGTGGGGGAGCGGCTCCCTTCAGGATGTGGCTGCAAATGAGCCAAAGAGTGGCCGCCGGAGGTGCGGATGCTCTGGTGGGTCCAGGGCAGTGACGGCGGCGGAATGCTGTTATGTTTGTTCTCGGCCACGTTCCCCTCGAATGACGCTGACACATTCCTAAAACTGCCACGCTGAGTGATGTTAATAGAGCTACAAATGGGCTGGCGTTATAGGATTGTGTCTATTATTTTTATGAGCATATTTAATTGTTCGTGCTTGTTTCAAGTTTCTAATTAACACTGGAAGTAAAGATGATGTTTTCATGTATAAACCTGCCTCTTTTAGACTTCACCCCCTCGTAATTAGCACTAATGTACAGGTAGTTCGGGGAGATATAACGCTAACCCATTCGAGGGGATTGAACATCCTGTTATTAGGCCTATTGTTAATACAGACCCGTGTCAGCAGGGAAAAAAATATGAATAAATAAACGTCTACACACGGAATGTGTGCTGCTTCAGTTTCTCTCACAAATCTCCTCCCCGTTATAGACTAAATGTCAGGACATCAGTGGTGGCATGATCCCAAAGGGAGCAGTTTATCACATCCATTGTGTTTAATATTACATTGAACCCCGCACCTTTTAAATACTGTCCCAAGAGTTTACTACGGATTCAAAGGGAAGGAGGCACGCATTCTCACGTTACTAGGGCAGACGAGAGTGTGACAATTCACCAAATAATGATCTCCAACTGTTCTAACTCAGGATTAGGCAGCCACCAATTAGAGAACCGAGCTCTCAGAACCTCCGAGGGGCCGTTCCACACTTCACATTTTCGGTGGCAAATTACATTTGACATTTAATTTAAAACCCAAGACACCATAACATGAAATTTTCTAGGCCATTAATGATAAAGCACTGAGGTAGCCTCCCACTTCCTTGTTGGCTGAGACTACCTCCGGAATTCCCCAGAAGCGGTGTCATTCCCGCAGCATCGTGCCCATGGGGTAATGTATTCCCAACACACCCGTGTGCAATCTGAATACTGGGCGCGGTCCTTAGCGGCTTACCAGCAGTTGCACGCCTCTTATAGCTGCTCGTCAATAGAAAACCCAGGCAAACATCAGCCCTATAAGGCAATACGCTGTTAACAGAATGTGTTTGGTGTAGTGGTGCTGGTAGAGGTAGGAGTGATGTTTAAAGAGATTGAAAAGGCAAAGGCAGACTACAGAAACAATAATGCTTGGTCACAGGAACGCCCTGCTTGGTTTATAGCAGCAATCTTTTCTATCCAATGAGAGCCGGCTGAGCTTTCAATTCCTTCTTCAGTAAGCCATTATTTCTGGTGGAATTTGAAAGTGGACATTTGTGAGTTCAAAGTCTACTGAATCATCTACTAGTTGTGAATCCTTTGGGATTTTATTTAACATCTTTAAGACCATGTATTTTCTTGTGTGAATCAGGAGCCATAGACTTCTTTGAATGCTTTTGAAAATCCTGCTAAGGCCATCTCAAGTTAGATTTGTGACTCTAAGAGTTTATCTTCTGAAGAAGGGCAGGATCTAAGAGCTCGTGATGGGGGTTTAGACCAGCTCTACTCTTTATAGTAATGTATCAACATTAGACAACTTCTTTAAAATATCTAGGTCTGAGATGGAGTAGCTCCTAGCCATATATGGGTATTGAGCACTTGAAATGTGGTTAGTATTATGATTCTATAATTGTAGCATGCACACTGTGCTTCAAAGACCACATAACAAATAAATGCAAAATATTGAAGTAATTTGTTTTAATATTAATTAAATATTAGAATAATTATATTTTGGATTACTGTATTTGCTGGCATATAAGACGATTTTTTGGCCCTGAAAAATATGCCTCCAAGTGGGGGGGTAGTCTTATACGGCGAGTATATAACAAACTCTGTATTTTTAGTGGAAATGTTAGGGGGTCGTCTTATACGCCCAGTCTCTTATACGCCGGCAAATACAGTATTTTTCAGGGCCAAAACATCGTCTTATACGCCGGCAAATATGGTACATATATTTACTTTTATTATATGATTTATAATTAATTTCCCTTGCTTCTTTTTGCTTAAAAAATGTGACTACTAGAAAATTTCAAATTACATATATGTCTTGCTTTTGTGCTTCTCTTTGTACTTCTATTGAACAGTGAGTTTTTCATTTTACTTTTATCTTCTGTAAAACAGAAATTTTAATATCTTCTACAAACAGTTTCTAATAGGTATTAATGATATCATGTATAAAAACAATTATCCCAAAGCTTAGAACAGAGTATCTAGTAGTGTCCTCATGTCCTATTGTTTTTCTTCCCTTTCTCTTCCACGTGTGCTGGTGAGCAATTTCCCTAAATTGTGAGGTCCTGCTTGCTGCATTTTTCTGGTTTATGAACTTAGAATAGAATCAAAAGATTGTGTTGGTTACCTGCATCTTTTCCCAAGTAACATGCCACTTTAAATTTAATATTTTATTGAGTACACTTATTTATCAATCTGTCTTTCTTTATTTTGAGATTTCTGAGAGCAGAGAATGTAACTTACACATCTTAACATCTCCCAGACAGGGAATTGCATGCTAAACCACCCTTATTAGAATCCATCTAACTGATTTTTTTCTTCTGCATTATAAAGAAAAAAACCACATGAATGTTATTAAATAAAATCACAATTTCAGTGAATTAAAGACAATTCTAAAATGCATGCTATGCTCAGTGGGGTTAATTTTGTCTACCTTATTTGGAAGCATTTTTATTCCAAAGGAAAATGAACATAATGTAGAGAAGTAGGGCATGGGGGAGAGAGTGAGAAAGAATAGTATTTTTTCAAATATTTTGTATTATTTCTCATCACCTGTAAATTATATCTAAATTGTTGCCTATTTCATTTCTACTATAACTTTGTAGTTCAGTCAAACTTATTATTCACTAGATCAGAGATTATTAATCTAGCTGTACACTAGGATCATCTGGGGAAACTTTGACACAACCCATTCCTGGGCCATATGCCTGATGAATGGGATCAAAATCTCTGAGCATGGAACTCCCATGTGATTCTAATGTGTCCAGAGAAGATTTTGACAACAATATATTAAGGGACATTTTTTTTCTTCTTCTGGAGCACCAAAGGAGAAGGGAATAGAATTAACATGTAGCTTATTATTTGCAGCTCAAATTTAACAAAGTAAAGGATGAATTTGAATTTCACCACCTTACTTCCTTTTCTCTCATCCTCCATATCCAACACATTCACAAATCCTACAAAGTTTTTCCCATGTTAACCCATCAATGTGACAATAACAGCTTGCTCTACACTATCATTCTCTTTGGCCGGGACCATTAAAAGTTCCCAATATCTGATCTTCTAATATTGCCACTGTCTCCCTCCAGTTTGTTGTCCACACCACAGCTAGAGTTAGACCTACAAATTTCAAAAAAATATTCACATCATTAAGTTCTTAAAATATCTTTAATGGCTTTTTCATTAATGTTGACAATATTCATCATCATGGCCTATGACAGTCTACATGGTATGACCTCCAACTACTTCTCAGACCTCAACACATGCCACTCTTTCTTTTATTCAATCCATTACTCTAGACTTCTTTCAGGGTCTCTGAGCATAACTAGCTCCCCTTCAGCATACTACCATTTGCATGCCTTACTCAATTTGTAATGGTCTCATTTTAACTCATCCTTATATTGTATTGCTACTCAAAAAGCCCTCCCAGACTACGCCAATGTAGGAGAGTTCTATTCCATTGCTCATAGAACTGGACTCCTCACCTCCAGAATGTAATCCCAATCTGGTAGTGTACACATATTAGTTTGTTAACTGGAGTGATATTCCAATTATGTAACAACTTTGACAGTAATATAAAACAACATATAGTTATCATATAAATAAAACATCTATCTATAGCCCTCATTCTCTAAATAAGTGAATATGCATATGTGTCTTTTTTTGTAAACTACCATTTATTAGCTCATTTGTAGCATAAATTGTTCATCAAATTATTCTAGCCATGCCCAAATTATTTTTACAAAGCATACCTTTGATCTTTTGTGTAAATCAGCTGTTATGAAGTAAGTAAAGTTCCATTCTAAGTCATGCTTTGATATAAGGAATCATGTAGAGCTGTTTGAATGACAATTACACTAAAATGATAGTTATTAACCGACAATACCAATAAACATAATTTCTCTTTATATCAACAAAATATGCATTGCACTAAATTATCTGACCTACTGCAAAGTTAACAGCAAATACATCTGATTTGTTTTTAGTCCACATAATACTACATAACATTTTATATATATATATATATATATATATATATATATATATATATATATATAATATCTATGTTAATAAGTGGAAAAAAATTATTGGAAAATCAGCCTAATCCTTCAGGCCAGATATGTGCGGCAGAGCATGTGGCAGTTAACTCTCATTTAAATTCACAAATATATTTTGTTAGTAGCCATGAATGCAGGTATTTGTCATAGGTTTTTACCAGATTTGCTGCATTAAAAGGTATAAATTAATAGAGATAGCCAAGAGAAGGGGGTATCAACATGCCCAATTCTAATCTCCTCTAAATCAAACCCTAGGGAACTCTCTCAATGTGCACAGAGCATGAAGGGCTTGCTCGATCCACAGTTGCTTCCATTAGCACCAGACCCTGCTCTCTTGTTCTCTCTCAGGTCATGCGAAAGCTAACACTCTAAAGAAGCTAAGTAGTTAGTTACCCCGCAATGAAGGGGTGGTGCGAGTGCTGGCTCTCAGTGGCTGCTCACAGATATTTGGTGCTTCAGGAGCTCTGACCTTTGGCCATTGGGCTTCCAGTGTCCTCACCAGAGACAACAGGTATCTTTTGTTTTGCTGCATCCATCCTACCCTGGCTGTGGTGTAAGTAGACGGCAAACGAATGCTAGCTTTTAGGCTGACAGGCTCCGGCAGTAAACTCCTCCACCATCCCTTGGAGCAAGGCAGAAAGCCAGGGAATGGAATGTCTATTGTGGTTTGCCTTCCTTGGATCAAATGGCAGAGTCTAGGAGTAAGAGTTTTGAAGGGGCCCTAATGGGTTTGGCTCAGTGGATAGAGCATTGGCCTAAGAACTGAAGGGTCCTGGGTTCTATTTCCTCCAAGGGCATGTACCTTGGTTGGGGGCACATCCCCAGGAGGGAGTGTGCAGGAGGCAGCTGATTGATGTTTCTAGCTCTCTATCCCTCTCCCTTCCTCTCTGTAAAAATAAATAAAAAAATAAAAAATGGAAAAAAATCAATAAAATATATTAAAAATAATTTTGAAGGGACTAGACTAGGTGGCATTTGCACTGACCTTTTCAAATAGAAGTGAGTGGAATTTGAGCTGGGTACTGGAGACCAATTCCATGCCTGATGGTAATGGTGTAGCTACCTGCTGGACAGTGGAGAGGAAAGGAAGTGGGGAGGCAGGACTCTTGAGACAGCAGCTATTTATCCACTTTACCAATTGGTTTCTAAGTATCAACTAGTTTATCCTGACCAGTGTGTAACCCAGGTAAAATGAGACCTTTGATTCCAATCTCCTACCTGAGAATAAGTTCCATGAGGTTCAGGGCTACGACTAGTTTGGATCATTTTTTGAACATTGACTAGTTTAAAGTTATACCACATAGCAAGCTTTCAGTATTGGCTGTAATGTGAATCAATGAGAAAAAAAATAACCATGCCCATAAAATTGGGCCTTTCTTTATGGTTTTGGTAAAGTGACAAAATCATTTTAACTTGTAAATTAGACATCACTTACCTACAGTTTTTAAATTACAGTGACTTCAAAAGAATTATTAGAAATAATGAAAAATGTGCCTTTAGTATTTATATTCTTCTAATGGGTATGGGGATATAACTACGCAAGGGCATGTCAATGGGAGTTTGATCACTCTATGATGTGTGCTGACCACAAGTGGACTTGATGCTCATACAATTTTGGGTCCATCATTGGAAAAAAATATACAATTATGTGTACATAATTAATGCAAGATAAATGTTTTGTCAGAGAAAAAAACATGCCACAACACATTGCAAATATATAAAGTCTGGCAAATACCAAAAACAGAAAAATTACAATGCTTCTATTAAATGTCTATTTTTAATACTTTAAAATGTATTTAAATATTTTGCTTTGTCTTTATAGAAAAATCCAATTATGTAAATATTGAATCTCTTTGCTTGTTTAGGTGATTAACATTTTCTAATCCTACTTTACTTCTTTTGTTTTTCTTCTTTCTAATTCTGACTTCCGTAACATTTATAGTGTTATCCGCATTGTCCTTCTTTGTCATTGTTTTAAATTTTTTCTCCTTATATTGAGTTCAACAAATTTATTTTCATAAACAACTCCATTTCCTCACCGTCTTTTTCCTGAGTTCTTGCTTTTTTTTTTGTATTCTTTCATTAAAGCACCTGTTTGATTACCTTTTTTAGGTTGTGGTAAAATGTTTGTTCTGAATTTTCTGTTTCAAGGAATCATTATTCTAGCAAAGATTTCATATTTTTATATTGGCTCATTTCAACCTCTTATATAATGCTCGTCAAAGAACAAGCTGGATTTCCTGGCCACGGGGCTGGGAGGAGGTTCCAGGGAGGAGTATATGCTTTGTTGCCTTTTCCTGAAAACTAGGCCCCTGGGCTGTGTGTCCCTTCTCTGGGAATCTGTGCTGTTCCTTCTTCTTTTGAGGCTGCTTGATCCCTACCAGCTCTCCCTAAATCCCGCAGCTCTGGTTGGATACAAATTGTGGGGTTTTCCAGTTCTGAGTTTGCACTGTGCCTTCATGAAATTGTACTTTTACTGGCACTTCCCAGGGAATTTTACTGTCATTCTGTTCACTTTCCCTTCCTAGGCTTCTGCTTCACTTTACTTCACATGGCTTTTGTGACTCACACCTGCTCTTGGCAAGCCAGTCTGTGAATGAGAAGTGCCTTTCCATTTCAGTGAAAATAGAAGCGTTTTGTATTTTGTTTTCCTACTTACCTTGTTGCTTTTATGATACATAAAAAAGAAGGGGATTACTGTGTCTCGCTGCCATGTGTAGGCTGGAAGTCCTGAGATTACGTTTTACACTATATTCTTTGTATTGTTAAATTCATGGCAACCGATCAAAGCCTATTTTTAAAATATATTCTAAAGGCATGATGTAATGGATCTTTAAGACAGCTGTTGCTTCAGGGGATTGGAAGGATACTTAACCTAGGGTTACAAGTCATATCCCTCAGGCATATACTCTGGGAGTTTATTGAAAAGAATTCAAGGTCAGCCAGGAGCCACCCCAGGGAACCCTAAAGGTGAGGGGCCTCCGTTCTGCTGAATAAATGTTAGATAGATTATAATTCTTGAAGCAAAGCCCTTGTAAGTATAATCAATAGATAAACCAGCAAGCAGGAGAGGCATTTAGCCCAAAAGCAAACAATCAGCTATTTCAGGCATATCCCAGCCTTCCCAGGGGAGACAGATGGTTTTACTCTTAGTTGAAAGGGCAGCGGAGCTCAGGGGGCATTTGAGATGTTAACAGCTTACCATGAGCACACAGGTAATTGGCCTCTTTGTGTTTTCATCATCATGCTTAATCACAAATGCCCTGCCTGTTTGTTTAATCAGATCCAATTGTGCAAATGGCATAAAGGTACCTCTCTGTGATTGAAACACCAGAGATGAAAATTGCAGCAGCAGCAATGTGTTTCTCTGGATGTGGGATGAGTTTGCCAGGCTGTGGATTCATGCAATATCAAGTTCGCTTTGGACTGGGAATGAGGTAAGCGCGATGTAGAGGTAGGTGTCTGCTATTGTGAAGAAACAATAGCAAACACAGTTGTACACTTCATCGCAAAAGATGCCATGCCTTGGGTAGAGTAGGTGGTGAATACATGTTCACCGATTTGCCTACGCAAAGTGTCATTTCTTTATCTCTGAGAATCACCTGATCATCACTTGAAAGAAAACTGCTGATTTCTCGGTTGTTGATGAGCTCAAATCTAGGAGCTATCCCCCCAAACTGTACATGCGTCCCTGTTGCTGAAGGCACAAGCAATCCGTCACCTCCACACTGTTTTTGAGTTATTCTTGCATAAACCATTTATCTCTTGGTAAAGCCAGTTCCGCACTTCTCTGCTTTCAGATTTCAGTAAAAAGCATGATTTCTGAAATGAAGTCATCTAATGAACTGAATGAGGTATTTTGGGCAGCTCTGAGTATCAACAAAGACCACACAGCCGCTGGCACCTCCGAGTCCCCACAGTCTCATATATAAATCAGTGGGAAAAGCTCTATTTTGAAGCATTTGAAAGGAAACCACACGATCATGTCTTTTTATTCTTCAACCACACTTATGTCTTTCTAAATATTTTTGCTCCTTATTATTAAATCAGTTATTGGCATAGCAGGTCCAGAGAATGTATTAGCAAATGATCAGTTCTAAAGTTGCCTCACTAGTCGTTGCTATAAAAAAATCTGAAAGTATCTATGTTTTATTTGTGAATATGATAAAAAGAAATAAATGTTCACCTCCAGAGAAAAATGTTATTGTTTTTAAAATACATTATAACATAGAAGTATAATGTCTTTTAAGACTATTCTTGCTTTAATATATTAAGATAAATTCTTTTTTGTTCTCATCTGTATTTTTTTTTTTGTATCTTTCACAGTGACCAAATTAGAAATCACACTCTTTCTTTTCTTGTTAGGAGATATATCTTGGAAAAAATAGTAAGTGAATCATTCTGTCTCTGATCAGAAATTCATGATCCAGTCTCTACAGTCTTCATTGGATCTTTTCCTGGCTCTTAAAATCACATCTCTCTTTTGACACTTCCGGTATACCCATTGCTCCACTCTAACAGGTCTCAAACACTGTATCCTGTAGTAGCTACAGTGAAGATCCTCTCTTAATTCTCCTGATGCCAACTCAGGAATATCTTCTGTCACTTCATTTGTGTCACCCCATGCAAGTTTATTCACTCTTTAAATGGCTTCATTTCATCCTAATATAAAGAGAATTCCACTTCCTCGTAACTTTTATACTACTTATCTCAACCATGCATTTGTCACAGCTGCAGCCTTACATATTTAGTTGTTTGTTGTTGTTTTTTTCATGTGTGCATTAAACACCCCTGGTAATATGACCATTGTTTCTCATGGATACTTAAAATATAACCAAAGTTTCTAATGATATAGCAGTGTTTGGAAGTTTTGTTAAGCAAACTTTGGATTTAAAAAAAATTTAAGTTGATGCACAAAGTCACATTTGGCCTTTTTTTCAAGGTTTATCAAATAGTGTTCTCACTTTTTTGTTTTCAACCTGCTCTCCTATGTATAGCATTTTACTGATAAACAAGGTCTTTCTGAAGCAAAATAATCCAAATGTTAGGGTAATTTCATAAATCCAAATTTTAAAATAAATAATGACAACAACATAATAAAATATGACACATTATACTCTCTATAGTAACATTTCTATGACAACTGACCCATATCAATTAAAATACTTTCATGTTTGTCCTCTACTGTAAATGATTCAAGGCTATTTCTTTGGAAGTTTCACTTTTGCTATGGAGGCCTAATTAATAAGCTTTGAAAACCATCTGATCATAGAAATTTAATGACTAAAATTAGGATAATAAAATGGAAGCATTTTAGTAGTTTTATGGTTTACTATGTTGTTGTTGTTTTTTTGTGGGAAGTATTTACAGGTATAAATATACCTAATTGAAGCAGGTATTATATCATGATTTAGCTGCACAAATACTATAGAAGGCTTTAATGGTCACTCACTATTCATCAGTTTTTAACATTTAATTTTAATTTGACAAACTAGATTAAAAAATATAAAAATATATATCTACACAAAAAAATAAAATTAAAATCCCAAATAAGAAATAAGGGTGTCATTATAACTTCCATTTAAATTATTATCTTATGTAACTAGACAACACACTTGCTTCTCTAGGGTGAAATGGTCTGAAGATATCAATTAAATCATTATGATCTAATGTGTCATTTAAGGCCACTGCTTCCTTGTTGATTTTCTGTCTGGAAAATCTAGCCATTGATTTCAATGGATGTTAAAAATCCCCTACTATTACTGTTTTTTCTTGCCCTTTATGCCTATTAAGATTTGCTTTATATTTGTAGAAGCACTTGTGTTGGGTACATAAATGTTCACAAGGGGTTATATCTTATTGTTGGATTGCTCCCTTTATCATTATGTAGTGTCCTTCTTTGTCTCTTATTATAGGCTTTGTTTTAAAGTTTATTTTGTCTGATATAAGTATTGCTACTCCAGGTTTGTTTGTTTGTTGGTTGGTTAGTTTAATTTCCATTTTCATGAAATATCTTTTTCCATCCTTTTATTTTAGTCTGTATGTCTTTTGCTCTGAGGTGGGTCTGCTGTAGACAGCATAAATACAGGTCTTGTTTTCTTATCCATTCATCTACCATATGTCTTTTGATTAGAGCATTTAAGCATTCACATTGAAATTGATTATGGATAGTTATGTATTTATTGCCATTTTATTCTTTATTACATTAGTCTCCCTTTCTCTCTCTCTCTTTAATCCTCCTCCTCTTCCTCCTACTCTTCTTCCTCTTCCTCTTCTTCCTCTTTGTCTTCTTCTTCTAGAAAAACCTTAACATTTCTTGTAATACTGGTTTGGTGGTAAAAACTTTTTATTGTCTGTGAAGCTCTTTATTCCTCCTCAGTTTTAAATGATAGCTTTGCTAGATAAAGTGTTCTTGTTTTTATCACTTTGAACATTTCTTGCCAATTCCTTCTGGCCTGAAATGTTTCTGTTGAGAAATCAACTAATAGTTGTATGGGTGGGTGCTCCCTTATAGGTGACTAACAGCTTTTCTCTTGCTGATTTTAAAATTCTCTCTTTCTCTTTCACCTTTGGCATTTTAATTGTGATGTGTCTTGGCTTGGGCTTTTTGGGGTTCATTTTGTTTTGGATTCTCTGTACTTTCTGGATTTGTGTGTCTTTTTCCTTCACTAAGTTAGGCACAGCCTCCCTGATCACCTGAGCTGACTGCTCCAGGATGTCTCTTGTGTGGGTTTTGTGGGCCTTCCTTTTGTAGTTGAGTCTTAATTGCTATTGGTCTGTTCATAGGAGGAATTGACCCTCGGGCTGGCTGACCATGAGGACTGACCCTGGCCACTGTGTATATGCTGCTGTGCTGTGCTGACCATACAAATTAGAATACACTTCAACAGGGTCTGGTGCCTGAGGGCATCTTTCTTTGGATGTGCCACTTGTGGAGTTAATTGGATCCCGCTTTGATGTTTTCTGAAGTTTGCCACTCAGTGTGTTGGTTTTGGGGCCCCTTGGAAGGAACTCCGGTGCAGGTCAATTTCAGACTCTGCCTATGACTAGCCCTGGGCAACCTGTTTGGAGCTAGAAAGGGAGACACAGTTTGTAGCTGCCTTTGCTGGGCCTTGGTGTGAGTGATAAGGACCAAGCTGTGCACCAAAGCTGGTTTCCACTAGCACTAAAACCAAGAGCAGGTCAGCAAAGGTCCCAAGGCACAGCAAGATCCACCTCCATCTGCTTCCACCTGCCAGCTGCCAGTTAGGCTCAGTCAAAGAGCCTCTGTCAGTAGTCTAGTTGTATGAGGTAGGTTCTCACTAGTTATTGGTGAGTGGTGTTCACCAGATTGATACAGATTCAAACTCAATATCAGTACTGGGTCTGAAGCTACTCAGCAAAAGTCCCATGCTATACCAAGGCTAGCTACGACCCACTGGGTGCCCAAAGACCATTATGATGGGGCAGGAGACTTTATCAGACCCCCAAAGACCAAGATTTAGCTATTTGAAGGGAGGGCACTGTATTGGTTGGTGTTCAAGGGAAAAACATCCCTGTCCTAGTGTCCCAGGTTTTGCTTGGACTTTCTGCAAAGCACAATCTGGGCTGGGCGGGGCACTGGGAGTTGGCCAGGGTAGGGCTGGTGGATCTCCTGTGAGAGGAGGATGCTGGTCAGGCTCAAGGGAAGGTGGTAAAATGGCCCAGGTCCATAGCTACAGCTCAGTCCAAACTGAGCCCTGGCAGATAGCAGTATGAATTATAAAAAAGGGAAAAAATATAAAAGAAAAATTAACATGTTTTTAGTCTAACTCTGCAACTATTCTGTTTTTTGGTGAACTATTCTTCCTAGATATATGCTTAATAAATATGTTAGATAGGCATTAGGGATGAAAAAATAAATAAGAATTCTGTTTTCAAAGGCTTATAATGTAGACAATAAGTTACCAATATGTTCAAATACAGTGTTATAAGAACAAAAGTGTGAGTAAGCCCAATCTATAATAGTAGCATGTAGAAAGGAGGAGGCCCATCAGCTGAATATCATAGGCTTTGAAAGATGAAAAAAAACTTTACAATGCAAAGGAAGGAGAGCCATTCAAGTATTTCAAGGGGAAAAATATGAAAGAATGTAGGAAATTGCATATGGTTTGGTATCACTGGAATGTAATATGAGAAAAGAAAATGGAGACAAGATTTTATTACAGCCAGATCATACATGAGTGTTTTGGCCTTTATTAGAATTTATTGTGTAAGCAAGAGAAAGGTCATTGAATATTCTTTAGTGAGGTTGTAACTTAATCAGAATTATGTAGAAGGTTGATTCTTATAGCATATAAATGATGGTCAGAAGTTAGCAACAAGGAGAGGAAGGTAAGACACTATTACGTTGGTACTGAAGATTTTAACAAAGATCAATTAAAAAAAAAGACATGCCAGTTTTAAAAATATGAATGTCCCTGAAAAATTAGCAGCTGGAAAGTATGACCTATATTTACATTATTTTCATTATGATTGCATTGATTATATAATCACTTGATTATAAAAGGCAGAAAACCCAAACAATTTGAAAACATGCATTGTAGATTATTAAATAATTTCACTTACATTTTCAAAATGTGTAGCTTTTTGGTCAATTTTCTAGGAAACTTCCTTTTTTACATAAAGTATAATTTTCTTTGTTCTTCATGTAAATAGGAATAAAATGTCTAGAATACCATTCCTAGTATACTATTCTTTAGCATATCTGAAACAATGTTTAACATTTTATTCTCCACTCTAGTTATTAAAATACCTACTTATTTTCTGACTTTTCAATTCAGAATGAGTAGCCTTGGCTAATGGTGAAAATTCAGTAACTTGGTAAAATAATTAACTTTTAATAGCTTCTAACTCCATGATGATAACAGCTATACTTTAGTGTGAGGTGATGTTTTGAGTATATACTTTATTTTTAAAAGTTTCTACTACATATAATTCAAAACTTTTTTGGTATAATTTCACAAAAGTTCATATGAGTTAGGTTGGACACCCTAACCCATGACTAAACTCCCATAACAACAGAGTTGGTCTATTTAAAATAAAATAATAAGCACCAATAATGATGTTTTCTATGTCTTCTGTATAGTAAACAATTCATTTTATTATTAGTAGGCAGAATCCTTCCTCCTTCTGCTGCCTCCAATTCCTAAAATAAAACAGGAAAGAAATTCCTTTGCTGCGTGCCCTTCCTTCCCTAAAGGTGACTTACCAGGATGTGTCCTGGGCTTTATAGCCCCATGGTCCACAGCCTCATCAAAGACTACATGTTATTCTTTCTCTTCATGATCCAAGCTCTAAATACTCATATGCTGAGTATAACGAGGCTACTCACAGAAACAAACAAACAAAAATGCCCACAAAGGTGAAGGGTAGAAGTTTCTATCTGTTGAGCATGTAGCTTGGTCTTCTTTCTAGTAACAAAAAACTCATCCCACGTTAATATAGTATTTGAATAGATTTTGTTCTAAAGCTACCGTTAGGCACTAGGAAAGAAAAGCAAACTTCCAGGAGAAAAGAAAGCAACATCTTCACACTGTTTTCCACCATCCTTCCCATAAGGAGTTCCTTTTCTCCTTTTGTGTAAGCTATTTGACCATGCATAAAGCATGGGAGTTTACCTTCGCGTCACAGGCAGGATTTGAGAGGCCTAAAAAGGGAAAGGAGATGAGTATAATAGCTTTCAAAAAAACCATTATTTAGAAGAGACTAAGTACATTTAGTGTTATTAATTTCTCCTGCTGTGGTATTTTCACATATGTATGTAAATCCACACGTAAATATTCAGCAAGGAAATCTAACATAAATGCTTCAATTTTCAATTCACCAAGTAACTTTTCTGGGTGTATTGAATTCTCATCTGCTGTAAAAGCCAAGGCAAGCATAAAATAAATGCTATACAGAAACATTTAAATATTCTGGTTCAGTGAACTGGCACAAAAGGTTGCTGCAGAAATGCCAGATAAGTAATCTAAACAGCGACGAGAGTGTGAATGTGGGAGGAAAAATAGAGTAAATTATTTATTGACTACCCATTTAGAGCCTGGAATGCTTTTGGTTCTTTGGAGGTAAAACATTAAATGGATGGTCTCTGACAGAGAAACTTGCAGTCTTGATTAGGGTGAGGATTAGGGCATATCAGCTTTATTGACAGAACAAAGTGTTACTTTTTTTCATGTAAACTATAGGATTGTGTTCCTAGTTTGAATAACAGTTGAATAGAACATTTACCTTTTCCTTTGGTAAAAACCAGCCAAAGTTGATCTAGTCATGAATGAAGTTCAGATTAAAATTTAGCATTACCAGTCTATAACTATTTTTTAATAAATACACAAAGTAGAAATATTACTGTGAACATATATTGCAAATAAGAATATAATTAGATGCCAAAACTGGTTTGGCTCAGTGGTAGAGCATCGGTCTTGCAGACTGAAAGGTCCCGGGTTTGATTCCAGTCAAGGGCATGTACCTTGGTTGTGGGCACATCCCCGGTAGGGGGTGTGCAAGAGGCAGCTGGTCGATGTTTATCTTTCATCAATGTTTCTAGCTCTCTCTCTCTCTTCCTCTCTGTAAAATATCAATAAAATATATTTTAAAAAAGAATATAATTAGAAAGAAGGAAAATTGATATTCAAGTCACCTTAAATAAACTTCTCTAGCATTGCTTTTATTTTAAAAAATCAAATCATGAAACTATTATATAAAATGTATAAAAACCACAAAAAATAACATAAAATTTTGCTGAGATTTGTAACATTTCAGTTGATAATAATATATTCATACATTCATTCAACAAATAGTTATTGTCATCATATGAAACACTTAAAGAACATAAAGTACAGTGTAGAATAGAGGTATGAATCCAATAATGACATTTCCAAGAGTAAAACTGGCTCTGTGACAAATTCTTGGGAGGGCCAGCAAGATGCTAAAAATAAGAGGATCGAGTAAGAACACTTACACAAATTCTGTATTGTCAGAATTTGACCTAGCAGGGAGATCAAGGAAGTCTTCACCAAGGAATTAGCGTGAGCTGAGAATCTGAGGAAGCTTAGAAATTAATTAAGCAAAACAGTACTGAGGGAGAATTCCAGATGCAGACAACAAGACGTCCAATAATGAGAGGGGTCCAACAACACAGGGCAAGCACGCAGACCCGTTTTTATAGGTGAGGTGTTAGGTGAGGTTAGAAAGAGGGAACTGGTGGGCCAAATGATGGGATGATTCTGTTTTTATTCCAGAGGCCATGGAACCCCACTGGAAGCTTACAGAGCGGGTATGGACATGCTTAGATTTGTGTTTTCGAAAGTGCCTTCGAGATGTAATGTGAAAAACAAATTGAACTGGGGAGAGTGGCACAGCAGATGAATTTAAACTAATAGTTTTAATTTAGGAGGCTAGTTGACTAGTGTAAATGAAAAGTAATGATAATTTGAAGTAGAGTATTGCAGGGGAGGTGGGCAAAGCAGTCATTTTCAGAAACGTTATACAGATTGTTAGCATTGGATGAGAAATTAAATATTAAATCAAGGAGAGAGAAGAGGATTTCAAAAATGACTTTAAATTTCCTGGATTAGAAATGATAGGGGGCAATATTTACTTCAGAAAAACAAAATAAGTTGAAGAGATTAGCCAAAGAACATGTATGCTTAGCCCATGGACATGGACAACAGTGTGGTAATGGCCAGAGGGAGGGGGGCGGGGGCTGGTACAGGTAGGAAAAGGTGGGGAAAATGGGTGACATCTGCAATAGAGTCAACAACAAACAATGGGAGAAGACCATAAGCTTATAATACTTTGACTGAATACTTATATCCATTGTTGCCATACTGCTCTGGAGAAATATTTTTTTGGGGGGATCATAATCTTAAGCTTATTGTTTCTATCTTCCTTTGGAATTTTTTTTTCAAAACTGTAGTCAGTGCATTTTCATATGCATAATTCAGGATCAAGGAATTTTGAAAAAAGTTTGAAGATCTTATTGATAGTTCATCTCTAGTTGTTTTGGCTCTTAAAGTCTCATAAGCCTCAGTGGTTTTATACTTTTGGATTTACAGTTTTTCTGCTGATAAATATATTGCACTCATGCTTGCTCTTTTTTCCTGTTAACCACTACCTGGTCAGATAAAAATGTTTTAAATTGAATGTATTGGGGTGACATTAGTTAATAAAATTATACAGGTTTCAGGTGTACAATTCTATTAAATGCTCTAGTAGACACCTCATAAGGTGATGGCCTCACTATCAGCAATCCTCCTTCGCTGTGAATGGCACCAACTGTTCACATTTAACCACATGAACCTAAATTACTGTTGCAAATTCAGCTGTACATTCCTGACCAACTTAATCAAATCAGTTTTATTCTCCTGGAAATTTTAAACCTGTAACACACACACATACATGGGGCAATTAGAGTTGAGTCACATTATTTACACAACTCCAAAAGAAGGTACATAATTTATAACTTTTTAGATGCCCAGATTGACTCTTAATTCATTCCCTTCTAAGTTGTTGGTGATTATCCAACTCTTCCCTTTATCAATTGTACTATTCTTTTTACCCTACAGCAATATTCTTTTACAACCAAAACAGTATTTTCTGCTATGTCACAAGAACTGTACCAGTCACCAGAGTTCCATACAAAATATGCCATTGTTAGTATAATGGAGGAAATCACAGTTTAATAGTCAGAGAATATTGTACGTTATTATATGAAAGTTAGATGGCCTCAGTAGTAATGTGTGAGTGGCAGGAGTTGTCAAGTTACATGTAGGAGAGGTTAGAAACTAGGGGTAGCAGGTGCGAATGTGCTGCATGTAGACAGTGACATTATCACTAGCATACAGAAGACAATTAGGTAGAAATATGGACTGGGAGGTGGGGAGCTCAAGTCAGAGGGAGACAGGTAAGGAAAGTACTCAGAGAGAAAGCAGTAGAAAATAGATTCAGAACTATAATTATCTTGAGATGGCTGAGAAACATGGATGGGAAATAGAATGAGGGTTCTGTGAAAATAAATCTTGAGTGATGAGCAGAGACAGGATTACAGAGAATCTCAGAGTTTGCCAAGAGTTCCGGACTACATCCTATGAAAAATTCAGACTAACCGAAGGGTATTAATAGATTCACATGTTTAGTTTTACACTGCAGAAAAAGAGAGGCAGGGAGGGGAAGATCTACTGCATTTTATGAGGACTATTTCAAAAGTCAAATTCAGGAAAGGGGGAAATTATAAAAAGAGGTTTGATATAAAAGATGCTAAGGAGGAAAATTTGATAGAGTTTGATGACATTATATTTGTGGGTAAAGAGAAGAGTGTAGGCTATGGTTCATATTTTTGACTTAATACTTTAACTATCTGCATATAATCAGTTTATCTTCAAAAATGGAGTTTAAAAACTGTCTATTATGTGTTGTAAGGATACATTTAGATAGCATTTACAAATAAACTATCACTAGGTATCCTATATAATAAAAGCCTAATATGCTAAGTAACCAACCATTCATTTTATTGTTCAACCAGTGGCTATGACATGCACTGACCACCAAGGGGCAGGCACTCCAATGGGCAGGTTAGCTTGATTCTGGGGTACAGTAGATTGGGACAGGGCAAAATGAGCTGGACACACCCTGGAGCCCTCCCATGTTTCTTTCCTGGCCCCAATCGTGCACCAGTGGGGTCCCTTGGGCTGGCCTGCACCCTCTCACAATCCAGGGCCCCTCAGGGAATGTTGGAGAGCTGATTTCAGCCTGATCCCCTCAGGCCAGGCTGAGGGACCCCACCAGTGCACAAATCCATGCACCAGTCTCAAGCTATATATAAAAAACAGATTTAGCTTCCTTCACCATTTTCTTCAGAGAAATAGTCTTAATGTTGCTCACAATTAGTGCCAATTCATTTTTCATTGTATAAATTGCTAATTATATATTTTGTTGGGATTGACACAAATCCCTTAAAAAGGCCATTTAACCTAAGTATCTCAGACTGGTTTTTATGTACATTCCAAATGAAATGCAATATATATATATATATATATATATATATATATATATGCAGGTTCCTACATATTTTAATATCAATAATCTACCCATGAGATTAAATTTCATTAAAAACTAAAATAACTGCCAGAATTATTTTAAAAAGTTAAAATAGAAACTTTAAAAATAATGCTATTTTTAAAAAAGTACTACCCAGCCAATGTGGCTCAGCTATTCTTTTTAAAAAAAATATATTATTTTTTTAATTTTTAAAAATATATTTTATTGATTTTTTACAGAGAGAAAGGGAGAAGGTAGAGAGTTATAAACATCGATGAGAGAGAATCATTGATCAGCTGCCTCTTGCACAACCCCCACTGGGGATGTGCCCACAACCAAGGTATATGCCCTTGACCGGAATTGAACCTGGGACCTCAGTCCACAGGCCGACGCTCTATCCACTGAGCCAAACCGGTTTCGGCTGGCTCAGCTATTCTTAACCCAGGAACCAAGAGGTCACCAATTTGATTCCCTTTTAGGGCAAATGCCCAGGTTGCAGCCTCAATCCCTATTGGTGGCTGTTCAGGAGGCAGCTGATCTTTGTTTCTATCTCTTATCCCTCTCCTTTCATCTCTCTCTAAAATTTAATAAAAACATATTAAAAACATACTAAATAATAAGTAAGTTGTACTTTTAAAATTCTCCTATCAACTACTTAAACAGCAAAAAAAGGAAATTTGCATTTCTGAGTGAATGACCTGATGTTAATAATTTGGGTGGCAGAGGAGGATATGTGCATATGTATGTTTGCTATTCTTATTCTATTTTCTTGACCATTCCACTTCTCAAAAGAGACAAAACTGAAGAGAATCACAGAGACTAGAATATCTGTATAACGTTGACCTTCTCTTGCCATATAATTTGAATCATTTACTCTTCCAACACAAACACTCTTACTTCTTTTTTGATATATTACATCTCAATGACTTATATAAAATATAAATGATCTATCTACTAAATCAAATAGTGACATGAAATACTAAGAATACATGGGAGGCAGTGGTATCTAAAAAGTCCATGCACGAGAAAGATTCAAACTAGTTTCCACTTAAAAAAAAATAAAGGTCTCATGTATTAAATCTGCATAACATATATATTCTAAAGGGAGGACAAGAGGGTTACAACAGGGAAGAATAACTACTTGTGCTATATATCCAGAGAAGGCATTTTTCCTTTTAAAACATAACTACTTAGAAATATTGAAATAACTTATTTTGGGAGGACTTTCAGTTTTAGTGCGGCTTCTGATCAAGGCTCCGTCTATTTTGCTGACCCAAGAAAAATGACAATGGGACAAGCCGTGTCACTCAGATTCATGGATCAACAAGTCCAAGACCAACCACCAATAAGAAACACTGGAGCTGTCAAAAATACTCAGAGCAGCAGGCGGAATGCATTATGCAGTAGCCTGAGGTGAGGGATTACCTCCTGTGTAGTGAAGCAGCTCAAACACGGAGGCAGAAGTTACTGCACCTGATCTGCTATGGCTTTGAAAAGTAAAAAGAACACACAGTGGCAAACACAGGCAGAACACAGAATTGGTAATTAGCTAGCCCTGGGCCTGGCCAGTGCCTTTCACTTATGGACCAATGACCATGAGTCTTGTTACAGGCAGAAAAGGATGATCCTCTTAGCAGTGCAATGAGGCCTGTGCCTTTACTGACTTGGAAAAATGTAAAGATTGACATTTTAATTTTTTTCAAAATCCCAAACTGGGAAGTCTGTATTATTTAGAAGAGCAGCATATAATCATATTATCATCTCACCTCCAAATCTTGCATGCATTAAAAACAAACAAACAAAAAACAATGCAGCTAGTAGGACCACGGATTCTTCCAAAGGCTGAGGTTTTATCTTTGCCAGATTCCTAACATCAGTTTTTGGACCTACTGCTGACACAATCAGAGTGAATTATTCAAATGTTTAAAAAATCCCTTAAATTCTTAGAACTCTATCCTCCCCCCCCCCCATTATACTAGCATTTGAAATTAGTCAGGTTTACTAATTTCTCCTTTTTGAACATATTAATTATCAGAACAATGAGAGGTATTGATAATATATGCACTTATATCCTCAAATTAGTCAATTTCTAAAGTTTTAGATCAGTAAGCCTTATGGCCTAAACAAATCCCACCAGCTAAGACTATCACTTAGGGGTTAGGATTTCAACTTGAATGGAGGGTGTGGGCGCAAACATCTATTCCTTCTTGACACCTCCTTGCTTTCTACATTTTCTTCTTTTTTACTTAGAATTTTGATAGCAAGAAACTATGCTTCCTACACTTACGGGGTTCATGGCTGATTAAGGAAAGCAGCGTCAAAGGCCACTATCTTCAGTGTCCAGGGAACCTCTGGCCACACATGGTTAAGTTTATGAAGCCAGCAAAGAAAGCAGCTTTTCATTTGGAGCTTAGAGAAAGTCTCCATCCAGAGCATCCCTCCTTTAACCATATAACCCAGGAGTTCGGTGCCATTTCTCTCTCACCTGGCCTGCTCCTCCCTTGGAGTGTATCTTCAATAAAATCCACTTTGCTTTACTTTCTTTCTTGTTGACCTTAAAATATTTTCTGAATCAAGAAGAACTGAGGTCCCAGCAGGTAACCCTAACCAGTAACAGTTATATTCAAAATATAGGCTCCCAGCCTTGGCTGGGTGACTCATTTGGTTTAAGTGTCATGCTTATACCACAAGGTTGCAAGTTAGATTCTCAGGCAGGGTATGGAAGGGAACTGATCAATGTTTCTTTCTTTCTTTCTTTCTTTCTTTCTTTCTTTCTTTCTTTCTTTCTTTCTTTCTTTCTTTCTTCCTTCCTTCCTTCCTTCCTTCCTTCCTTCCTTCCTTCCTTCCTTCCTTCTTCCTTCCTTCCTTCCTTCCTTCCTTCCTTCCTTCCTTCCTTCCTTCCTTCCTTCCTTTCTTTCTTTCTTTCTCTCTCTCTCTCTCTCTCTCTCTCTCTCTCTCTCTCTCTCTCTCTCTCTTTCATCAATAAACATACTTAGATAAAAATACATATTCCCATATGAATCAAAAAGACTAGAAATATTGAAGCAGGCTAGTAAATTGTTAATGGGTCCCAAATGTTTTAACTTTAAAAAATATATATATTTTATTGATATTTTACAGAGAGGAAGGGAGAGAGATAGAGAGCTAGAAACATCAATGAGAGAGAAACATCGACCAGCTGCCTCTTGCACACCCCCTACCGGGGATGTGCCCGCAACCAATGTACATGCCCTTGACCAGAATCGAACCCGGGACCTTTCAGTCCGCAGATCGATGCTCTACCACTGAGCCAAACCGGTTTCACTAAATGTTTTAACTTTTAATAAATATTTTAATTTCTTTTAGACCAAATAAGAGAAAAAAAGCACTTGACTGTACTCATGAGTGCTATGGCTGTCATCAAATATTAGGTTATGGCAAATTCTTATTTAACAAAAGTTAGTTGATTGGTCACATTAAAGCTACTTTAAACCTGTTCAGTCCTATTTACTACTGATTTATAATTCAAACTCATTAACTTGAAAGTGAATGAAGAAAAATTTGTAAGCCAAGCAGCCATGACAGCAATTAACAAATACATGTAAAGCAAAGAATGAATATTGAAAAGAAATATATAAATCATTCTATTAAGCTAGTTTTTTTGTTGCAAATTCATTATAATTCAAATTTATCAAAGTTGGTTATTAGCAATGCATATATAGGAAATATAGAGGTAAGATTAATTAAAGTGTTTAGAGATCATAGTTGTTTCAAGGTGGGAAGAGTAGCTACATTTGCAGTTTGTGGATTACACTATGCATGGGAAATTTCAAAATAGATAATAGTACTGTACCTAAGGATATTTTTAAACCAAAAATCCCTGGCTAATGACCAGATTGTCAGAACAATTGTTTATATGGATGAATTATGAATAAAAAAAGAATAGGATCATTGCTTAATTTTCATTTATTTTATTCATCAGGCCTAGTACATGTTTTCTTGTTAAATAGTGAAAATACTGCAAAATAGAGATTGCTTATCTTCATACTAGGAGCTTGGTGCAGGAATTTTTGTACACTGAAAGGAAATTAATTAGAGGAAATATTTTAATGTCACTATTCACCCTTTCTCTATTTGGTCAACCAAATTCACCAACGACAATGATAGATGGAAACACACGTGTGCGACTAGCGCCAGCGAGAGCTTTATATGTATCCCCCGTGTGCAAGTCAACTTAGCCTTTTATAGATAGAGAACAAACTTGATTAATTAGACCTGTGTTCTGATTTAAACTCTTTCCAGCCCAGTGAAGCACCCCAACTTCTCTTTCAGGTAATTGTTAGCAACACAGCAGTAAATACCAACATGAAGCAGATTATTTTTTAAATCACACAGGGAGAACAAAGTGTAAAATATTTAACTGTAGCAGTGTTTGACTGAAGTTTTTTCAATGGTTCATCATTTCTTACTTCTTTTCATTCAGGTCAAAGTTCTAAGCTTTCTAAATCTCTGTTTTCCAGCTAATGAAAAGAAAATAGGATTCCACCAAGTCTCCTATCTACCTACTCCAGGACTTCTGTGAGGATCAAATGAGATGAGACACAAGAAAACGCTTCACAGACATTTGGTTAAAGTATAAATGCTTCCACATGACTATGAAGCAAGTCCCTAGGGAGATGAACAACCAGAATGACTGGAACAACAAGTTGCTACATGGCATTGCTATATGACATCATTACCCAGCACCCACAGCCACTGTTTCTGGGCTGGGCTGGGCTGTGTGCCACATTTTGTACCATGGGGTTGGTCCTGGCAGGGGAGCAGTTAGACATAAGTCAGTCTAGCAGGGGAATGGTTAGGGGGTGATCAGGCTGGCAGGCAGAAGCGGTTATGAGCAATCAGGAAGGCAGGCAGGTGAGCAGTTGGGAGCCAGCAGTCCTGGATTGTGAGAGGGATATCGGACTGCCCAGTGGGTTTGGGCCTAAACGGGAAGTCGGACATCCCTTGAGGGGTCCCTGATTGGAGATGGTGCAGGCTGGGTTGAGGGACAACTCCCCCTGCCACCTCCCCGTGCACAAATTTTGTGCACTGGGCCTCTAGTATATATAGATGATAGATAGATAGATAGATAGATAGATAGATAGATAGATAATTAGGGTATCACCTCTGAGAACTTGAATAACATACCCAAAGATAAATGGCCAGAGATAAAATTACTTTCCAAACCAGATGTGCCTGATTATTTATCTAAGGGAGAATGATGTCAATGTCTTAGAGATAGCACACTGAAAATGTTTGCTGAGTGGGTGACTCAGTGACTGATTCCCTTGCTAGTCAGAATATCATTTACCTAACTATAAAATTCAGAACTTTTTGTTGATCTAGAAAAGGGCCCCCTTGTTGTTAAAGATGCGAATCAGGTATTTTGTAGCTGCAGCATTTTGCTGGAGGCAAGAGAGTATGGCTGTGTCAGAGGTTTCCTGGAGGCTGCTTCCACATTCCAGGTTTCCTTCGTTGGAAAAGGACTTATTGAGGAGGTGGAACTTCCAGCACTCTTTAAATTAAGTGTTAGTTAAACAGGTCTAGGGTTATTTAAACCTATTTTGAGTGACTTGCCTTAAAGTCAGTGTTTTCTCCCTTCATAACTGATTTGAACAAAACCTCATTTATTTCATGAAGAAGCACGGCAATCGTTACCTGAAAAAAAATTGCTGACAAGAACCATATCACGGGATGCTCCAAATACAATCCAGAGAATAATAGACTCAAAAGAGAACTTCTACTTTCATTCTATTAAACACATCCAGCTACACACACATAACATGTGATAGATTGATAGATAGTAGAAATATATAGATACAGTATTTTTCTTCCAAAAGGCACCTGGGTCAGAGAAAAGGCACTGTAACAGACTTTGCTAGAATTATAAGTTCTCTTTTTGTTGGGAATTTGTTAATATCAAAACATTTAAATGAACATTACTTTTCACAATTTCATTTCAGTAACCTACACAAAATAGAGGGGCTTAAATGGAAAATAACCTTGTTAACGGGAATAGATTCATTGCTATATGTTTGTATGACTACAAATCCATAAATAATGCGAATATGCTGAAATAAATATAAAAAATGTGGTGCTTGCATACCATGGAAGACTATGTAACTATTAAATAGAACAATATGCACTGATACAGCATGAGATCCCAAATATACTCTGGTAAAACAGAAAGCAAGTTTTATACAAAATGTATATTTAACAAAAGAATAATAAAAAAAGAGAGGCCATTGGATAAAATGAAAACTGAATAAAAATTAAAAAGAAAATTTAATTATGCACTTTAAAAATAGTTTATTGGTATTTTAGAGAGAGGGAGAGAGAAACATTGATGCGAGAGCAAAACATTAATTGGCTGCCTCCTGCATGTACCCCACCTGGGATGAAGTTCACAAGCTGAGTATGTGCCCATCCTGGGAATTAAAATGGCAACCCCTCAGTGCTCAGGATGACACCCAACCAACTGAGCCACACCAGCCAAGACGATTTATGCATATATATATATATATATATATATATATGCATATAGTTATATGTATTTATATATTATATATATAAAAATTCAAAGGAACCTGCTAGAAAGTAAAAAAAAAGATTTGTGAGAGGGGATTTTCCTTTTCTGGTTTGAACTCTTCAGATCTCTTTATTTTTAACTACAATGAACATGTGTTAGTTTTACAATATATGTTTAATGGATACCATCAGTGTTAATTAGAGTAACTTAAAAGGGAGGTTAATCGATATGTCTATTTGCCTTAAGTTACTATCACTGCATAATCACAAAGTTACTCAGACTTTTGATATAAGATCAAACAAGGACCTCTTTGATTTGACAGTTTAGCCTGCAGGAATATTACTAAACTTAACCAATAAAGTTATTTTTAGCTCTTTGAATTTGCCATAAAGACACATACAAAACAAAACATATCCTACTTTGTGAGAACAATAGTTCACAAAATATTTTTTTAAATAGTCCCTAGAAGTTTTCTTTTTAGTAACCTTCTACTTAAAAAACAAAACAAAACAAAACAAAACAAAAAATCCAGAGGTTAATGCAATAGCTCTTTTGGAACTAAATAAAAACAAACCTGGTAAGACTTATCAGTTTTATTTATCTCTAGTTTTAACTTTCCTTCTCCAATGCCTGAGCCTCTAAAATCTTTACGTTAGACAGTAATCTAGCTAGCTGAGTCCCTGAAACTAGTAACTTTGACTAACAAATTAAGCCTTTGATTTTTCCCTCTGTTACTGTGTTGCCCTATAAGAAAATCTATGTTTCCACTGAAGAGGGCACAGCGTATCTAAAGCAGAGTGAACTTTCATCTCCTTGAAAGTATAATTTGCAAGGAAGCAGATGTTTCCCAAGGTGTAATCATTTCTTACAACAAACCTTTTCTCAAGCTTTATAATTGAACTGCATTAATATTGCCACAAAATATTGTGGCTTATTAATACACTCACAGATTCTTCCAAAATTTTCATTCTTATTGGCTTCAAAAATTTTTGCTATAACCACACCTCTGTATATATATAAAAGCCAAGCCACAGGAATGCCAGAATAATCAGAATAACTAGTATGACTGAAACAACCAGTTGCTATGATTTACTTGCACTGTGGCTGGCCAACCAGCCAGATCACAAGAGCCGGCCAGCCACCCTTCCATGTCACCTCCCTTCTCCTCGCCAGCCCTGCCTAATCTGCCCCCACTGTGGGGGGGGGGTGGACCCCACCGTGCATGGATTCATTCCCTGTGCCTCTAGTAGATACATAAATGTAGGCTACTGATAGTGGTCAGTACTTTTGGGTACAGGGCACCATTTCTCCAAGGATAAGATGCATACTCTACATCCTAAGACCTTGTTACATTCTCCATTTATATGGCCAAAAAGTGGCACACACACCTACACTCAACCTTACCATTGGGGAAACTAATCAAATGAACACTCCTGAGAAGGGAATAAAAAATGTGGTCAATGGCTCAATCACCGCCTTCAAGATGATACTGAATACTAGTAAGATGAGCATAGACTTTCATGTTTAGCTGGACAGCTGTACCAAGAAGTATATGCTATATTACAAAGGTATTGCATTGAATAAAGTCCAAACACCATAAAGAGGTTTCTTCATACAAGGGGTTTGTTTGAGCGAATATTTTTATATGTTGTGTTCTGTGTGTTCCCTCACACTAGGTTAACTCTCCTGTGTTCCTCTCATTATATAAAGAAAATGTAAATTATTTTTTTAAATCCAGTAAAATTATAAATTACAAAAATAGAGTATCAGTGTTCAATTTATAAATTACAATACAATACTCTATGTATTGTATGGTACATACTAATACTAAAATATTGTTTACTATTTATCTAAAATTCAAATTTTACTGGGAGTTCTGTATTTTATTTGCTAAATCTGACAACCTTATTCTTAAGAGAAATATTAACAGCATTTTAAGTAAAGGCATGGTGTGATTTCTTTCAGGAATAAATTTTTTTTGTTAATCCTCATCTGAGGATATTTTTCCCATTGATTTTTAGAGAGAGTATAATGGAAGGGGAGATAGGGAGAGAAACATTGATGTGAGAGAGACAAATCAACTGATTGCCTCTTGCATCAACCAGGGTTGGAATCAAGCCTGCAATTGAGGCACATGCCCTGAACTGGAATCAAACCTGGGGCCCTTCAGTCCACTGGCCAATACTCTATCCACTGAACCTAAACAGTCAGGGCTAGGAATAAATAATATCATTAGAATGCGCTTTGCTTAGGATTCCTTCATTATAAAAAACATACCAGCCAAACAAAAAAAAAAGCCCCAAACTCTTATATCCTCTGCTCTATTTTCACTTCAACTCCCAGAACCCCATCTTATGAGAGCTGAAATTCATAACTTGACATGGTAAAATATTTGGCATCAGTCAGTTTTACCATTCTTATTCAAATTAAAAAATAGTCATAAGAAAGATGATAATTGGTACTCCTTACCATAGATTAGTCTAACTTTTTTCTACTGGAGCTAAACCATAAAGAATAAAGCAGAATTTTGGTAATGTTGTACATGAGTCTCATAGAAAAGCCATCAAAACAGAAAACAATGTGATCTGAAAATATATAACTGCTTGAAGGATTTATGAAAATTATTATAAAACTCTCATTGTCTGCTAAGAGTTTTATAGTTTCAGGTTTTATATTTAAGTCTTTACTTCATTTGAGTTAATTTTTGTGTGAGATGGGTATAAATTCATTTATTTTCTAGTGAAATTCCACTTTTTCCAGCATTATTTATTAAAGAGATTCATTTATCCATTGAATACTCATGGCTTACTTATAAACTATTAGTTGACTCTTTATTCACGAACTTATTTCTGGACTCTAGATTCTATGCCATTGGTCTAGGTGTATTTTATGTCAGTGCCATACTGTTTAGATTACTAAGGACTTGTAATAGTTTGGAGTAAGAAAGTGTGATGCCTCCAGTGTTCCTTCTCAGGATTTCATTGAGATCATGGGATAACTTTCCATGTACTTGCTTCTTCAGTTTCCTTCATCAATGTCATAGTTTTCAGTGTATACAACTTCAACCTCATTGGTTAAATTTTTTCCTAAGTGTTTTATTGTTTAGATATTATTGTAAACTAGAGGTCAAATGCACAAAATTCATGCAAGGGGCTTGGCCCTCGCAGTCGTGGCGGCTTGCTTGCCTCGGCCCTGGCAGTCCCAACTTCATCCAGAGGTCGTCCGGAAGGTCGTTAGGCTGTCTAGTCTAGTTAGCACATTACACTTTTATTATTATAGATGTCAAAGTTTTTTTGGGGGAAAAATGTCAGATAAATTACTGCTTGTGTATGGAAATGCTTTTGATTTTTAGGAGAACATATAGGGAAAAAAAACTTCTTGATGGTGAACTTATCAATAATTTTTTGGATATGACACCTAAAGCACAAGCATTAAGTGCAAATACAAACAAGTGGGATTGCATTAAAGCAAAAAGTGTGGCTTACTTTTTAAACAATTTTTAAATTGCCTTTGCTTTTAAAGAGCAAAATATTAACCAAGTGAGAAGACAATCTGTGGAAATGGAGAAGATATTTACAAAGCACAGATCTGACAATGGGTTAATTTCCAAAATACATAACAGAAGTACAACTCACTAGCAAGATAAATAGATAGACTTCAGTATATTTCTCCCCAAATAAGATCTATAAGTGACCAAAAATGTACATAAAAATGTGCCCTAGCCAAAACTGGTTTGGCTCAGTGAATAGAGTGTCAGTCTGTGGACTGAAAGGTCCCAGGTTCTATTCTGGTCAAGGGCATGAAGCTTGGTTGGGGCACATCCCCAGTAGGGGGTGTGCAGGAGGCAGCTGATGGATATTTCTCTCTCATCAATGTTTCTAACTCTCTATATCTTTCCTCTCTGTAAAAAAATCAATAACATGTATTTTTTTTAAAAAATTTGCTCAATACCACTAAGCATCAGGAAAATGTATAACAAAACCAGAATGAAATAGCACCTCAAACCAGTTAGAAAAGCTGTTATCAAAATATAAGCCATAGTAAGTGCTAGAGAGGGTATGGAGAACAGGAAAACTCTTGTAATGAGTTGCTGGGAATGTAAATAGGTGTAGCCATTATGGAAAATAGCATGGAGGTTGCTCAGAAAATTAAAAATAAAACAACATATAGTCCTACTTCTGGATTTATATATGAAGGAAATAAAATCATTATTTCTAAAAGATATCTGCACCCACTGATGTTCATTGCAGCATGATGTACAATAGCTAAGACATTGAAATACCATGTGTCTATTGGTGTGTAAGTGGAACCAAACTTGTGATACAGATGGACAGGACAGATAAATAGATATATAATTGATAGATAGATAGCAAAAAAATATTCATGTAATGGAATATTATTCAGCTATAAAAAAGAAGGAAACCTTGTCATTTATGATAGTACGTATAAAACTTGAGAAAATTATGCTGTGAAATAAGTCAGACAGAGAAAGATAAATACTGTATGAGCTCATTTAAATATGAAATCTTTTTAAAAAATATATTTTATTGATATTTTACAGAGATGAAGGGAGAGAGAGATAGAGAGCTAGAAATGTCGATGAGAGAGAAGCATCGACCAGCTGCCTCTTGTACACCCCCACCAGAGAATGTGCCCGCAACTAAGGTACATGCCCTTGACCGGAATCGAACCCGGGACCTTTCAGTCCGCAGACCGACGCTCTACCACTGAGCCAAACCGGTTTCGGCAAAATATGAAATCTTATTAACTGTTAATTTATAGAAACAGAATTGATTGGTTGTTGCTATAGATGGCAGATAGAGGTGGATGGAAATAGGTAAAGGTGGTCAAAATATACAAACTTCCAATTCTAAGGTAAGTAGCCTCTGGGACATAATGTACAGCATAATGACTGACATTAACGATGCTATAATATATATTTGAAAGTTTCTAAGGGAATAGTTAGCAAAAGTTCTCATCATATGAAAAATTGTAACTTTATGTTAACTAAACTTGTGATAATAGTCTCACACAATATACATATATCAATTCATTATGTTTTACATTCTAAGCTTATACAGTATTATATGTCAATTATCTATATCTATCTATCTATCTATCTATCTATCTATAAAAAGCCTAAGTGATAGAAACAACCAGTCACTGTGATGTGCACTGACCACCAGGGGGCAGATGCTCAATGCAGGAGCTGCCCCCTGGTGGTCAGTACACTCCCACAGCTAACCTCCACCAGTCAGCCAACCTCCCTTGGTCCATCCCCCAGCTGGCAGGCCCCAATCACCTGACTGAGGCCAGCTCCAGAGCTGGGACAGGAAACTGGGGGTGGGTGGTGGCAGATACAACCCATTCCCAGAGGGGCTGAGGTCCAGCTCCCTCCTTGGTGCTGATGGCCAACCTCCCATACCCTGTCTCTCCCCCTGGCCAACAGGCTCCGATTGGCCTGCCACCAGTCTCTCATGGTGGTGTAGCAGTGAGGGAAGGAAGAGGAGAGAGGCAGGGAACTGCACAGTGGCTGGGCACCTACAATGGTGGTGTTGGTGTCCACCGTCTGTTCCTTCTATGCCTGGCCCTGTGACTGTTGCCTTCTCTCCAACCCAGCCCTCATCAACTTGGCCCCAATCGGTGGCCCTGATTGCTGGCCAGGCCTAGGGACCCCCACTCATGCATGAATTTCGTGCACTGGGCCTCTAGTATCTCAATAAAACTGGATAAAATATTTTTAAAATATATTTTATTGTTTTTTTACAGAGAGGAAGGGAGGGGGGTAGAGAGTTAGAAACATTGATGAGAGAGAAACATAGATCAGCTGCCTCCTGCACACTCCTCACTGGGGATGTGCCCACAAACAAGGTACATGCCCTTGACCAGAATCAAACCTGGGATCCTTGAGTCTGCAGGCTGACACTCTATTCACTGAGCCAAATCAGTTAGGGCTGGATAAAATCTTATGGTCACAAAAATAAATATGTGTGTCAAAAAATATCTGGATTGAGCTGACAATTTTTTCAACAAGAATTAATTATCTGTTGGGGGAAAAAAAACAACTACTAATGTTTCTTACATGGATTTGATATGACAATATTGAACCTAACTAACTTTTGTTAAAAATTCATTTGAAACATGATTATGAGGCAATAGTCCATGTTCCAATTTCAAAACATTGGGTATTAACTAATTTAGTAGAAACGGAATTCAAAGCAGCATTGTAAAATTTTAGATGTGTTATTATTGACCAAAATATATGTAATATCTAATAAAATGCTTTTGATAGGGAAAGAAGGCAGAAATTTAATACTGCTCTAAGCCCACAAGGGAATTTATTGGTTTGTATGATTGCAAAGATCAGAGATAGGACTGGCTTTAATCATGGCATTATTGGAAGTTTGCTATACCAATCAATGTTTCCTCTCTTAGCTCTACTTACTCTAACATGTCAGTTTCATCATACAATTAGTTCTCCTGGCAACAAAAATGGCTGCTTTGGTTTCAGACCTCGCATATTCTTACTGTAATGTCCACAAGAAGGAAATAAATTAACTTTTACCTCTCTGCAAGGGGAAGAGAAAAAATTTTCTCAAAACCCAAATAAAATACCTGGTTGTGTTTTACTGTGCTACATATTCATTCTTAAGACCATCATTAGATTCACACATGTAAACTCCAATGGCTAATTTCAGGAACTCAGAGCCTACTTTTGTTTCTTTGGCAGGAGGTTGAGCTTATCCTATCCCATGCCTAAATAATGTGAACTGGAGGTTTTACAATGGAAATTTTTGAAAAGGGAAGAATGGTGTTGGATAATAGAGTAGTCAAGGAAATTAACATAATGAAAAGTTGCTTAAGAAAGATTACCTGGGAGTAGGATGAACTAAAATCAGAAAAAGCAGGTAAGAAAAAATAACTCAGACTCAAGATAATAAAAGCTTTGACCAAGAAGTTAGTTGTGGTAATCCTATATAATAAAAAAAAAAAAAATGCAAATTGACTAAACAATGGAAAGACTGTTTGCTATGATGCACACTGACCACCAGGGGGGCGGATACTCAATGCAGGAGCTGCCCCTGGTAACTAGTGGGCTCCCACAGGCTCAGCTAGAAGTCAGGCTCATGACTGGCGAGTGCAGCAACAGTGGCAGGAGCCTCTCCCACCTCCGCCGCAGTCGGACATTCCCTGATGGCTCCCAGACTGTGAGAGGGTTCAGGCTGGGCTGAGGGGGCTCCCCCCTCCCCCGAGTGCACAAATTTCATATACCAGGCCTCTAGTGAAGAGATAAATGTATATGGGAGGCCTAAAACTATAAGAACAAATGGCACATTGAGTCTTCCCTGAACTGCAATAATGCTATTAAGAGCTATAAAAAGAAAATATAATTTTTATATATTATACTTTATTATAAAAATTGATCCTGTTTAGAGAGCACAAATTTAAAAGTAACTAGAGAAAAGCAACAAAAATGGCAAAGAGACATTGAAATGTGTCCTATAGTCTCAACTCTAAACCCACTATGGCTCTCTGGGGACTGATTAGGTAACTATAATCATATTACAAGGGCAGCAAGTATAAAATGGTCAAGACCATGAACCTGAACCCACAGTAACTAGCAACATACAAAATGAGATCTCTGGTCAAAATCAACTCTATGAAAACTTGTCAGATGGATAGAGCTTTATGGCTTTTGGGATATAACCATAATTGAAGTCTATCCAGGGGACATTTCTTTTTCCAATTTTCCCAGGTGAGTTTCTGAAGTTATCACTCAAGAATTAAAAAGGGAGGGTTTTGTTTTTTTTCTGTACTGCCAGGGCAAAGAAATGATCCTGTGCCCCTTTAGCTTCATCTGGCTGATCCAGAAATTCGACAGAAGACAGATTAACAGGATAAAACAACCGCATTTAATTATGTATTTATGGAGAATCCCACATCCATGAGAGAGTCAGAGACCTCACATAATTGAGAGATACAGAGACAGAAAGGTATGCACGACATTCTAAGCTAAGGACTGGGGCTTCAGAGGGGAGAAGTATAATTCATAGGATGACAAGATCAGCAGCTGTTTGCCCTACCTTATAGGTAGGACATACACAGTTGTTGATGGTAATAACTCTTATTATGGGAAAGGCCCCCGATTTAAATTCTTTAAGGGAAATGTCAACGTTTCTCTTATGCTCTCAGGTTCTCTTTTACCTTCAGCCCCAAATAATTCACACGTCTGAAAGGTTCTCCCCCTCCCAAACTGGTGGGCAGAGTTTAACACATGACCCCTTAAGGTTATCTCCCCCTCCCAAACTGGTGGGTGGAGTTTGACACATGACCCCTTAGGGCTCCCCCCCTCCCAAACTGGTGGGTGGAGCTAACAACATGACTGACACCTGCCAAGGAGACATCTCCAAGACAGCCACCAATTAACACGGGCCAAGGTGCCCTTGGGGCCCATCCCTTCCTGTTCCACCTGGGCCCAACCCCCTCCCTTTAAAAGGAACTCCAGGCCGGCCACGTGCGCTCTTTGGAGGGGCACCTCCATTGGCCCGGTTGGGTTCCGATTTCCTGTCCCCTCTCCCCTAATTCTGATCTTTACCTCGGTGATGGCTCCCGCCCATTACCATGGAATAAACTCTCTTTAAAACTCCCTGTTGTTCTGTTTCCTGTTTCCTTTCAAACCTAACAACGTCAAAGTGGCCCACGTTTGGGAGACCTGTCCTGGAACCCTTCACAACACAAGCCTGAATGTTCCTATCATGTCCTTATTTTTCACTTACTTGGTGATATATATTTGTGACCTTTTCACTACAGCTATCACCTGTCAGATACATTCCACTATTTACAGCTGTGTGAAGAAAACTCTAATTTCAAATGATAGATATTTAGTGAAGTTTATTTCCAAGCTCACTATCTCAGGATTATATATGTTGGGCTGCAAGCCTGTCATTTCAACTCTTGTAGAAAATTATGTTTTTATTTGTTTGCTCCTTCTACGTTAGCTAGTTTTATCTCACTTGTCAGCCATTGATCTGTTGTGTAGAATTAATTACCTCTGCCTTGATAGAGAACCTCTCCTGGCTAAGTTCTAATTGTTGAAGCTGAATCTCTTCTTTCAAGACAATATGAAGTGTGCTGTGGTTTTTTTGTTTTGTTTTTTTTTTTCTTTTTTTAAATCTTTATTGTGGAAAGAATTACATATGTCCTCTTTTCCTCCCCCCCTCATTGACCTCTTCTGCCCTCACCTGCCCCCTGCCCCAGGCCTTCTCTAACCTATGGTCTGTGCCAATGTGTTATGCATATATTCATATAAGTTCTTTGTTTGATCTCTTCCCACCTACCCAACCACACCTTTTCTCTGAGATTCCACCTTCCCTCTGAGATTCCAGTTTGTTCCATGCTTCCATGTCTCTGGGTCTATTTTGTTCACTAGATTCCACATATGAATGAGATCAGGTGATACTTGTCATTCTCTGACTGACTTTTTTCACTTAACGTAATACTCTCCAGGTCCTTCCATGCTATGTCAAAGGGTAGGGGGTCCTTTTTTTTTTTTTTACTGCTGCATAATATTCCATGGTATAAATGTACCAGGGCTTTTTTTATCCACTCATCTACTGATGAGCACTTGGGCTGTTTCCAGATAGGAAGTTTTTAATACATCAAGCAAAATACTAAACATTAGGAAACAGAAGATGAGCAAATGTATTTCCCTCCTTTGAATTACTGCACCTCTTCTTAAAAATTATTTTCCTGGGTTCCTAGCCTGTGACATGTTCCTTAACTGACCTAAGAGTCCACAAAAAGTGAATCTTGAAGATGTAAGAACTGTGAATAGAAATGGCACAGGGATTTTCTACTAAATAATTATGTATGGACTTTATGTTCAGTACAAAATGCTGCTTATAAATATATTTTATTCCTCTCATTTTATTAATTTCTGTAATAAGTTACAGCTCACCTAAATTTTGTGTTTTCTGTTTGATCAAAATCTGTGAATGATGGTCAAATTTAGCACCTATTTTTTAAGATTAATTAAAATCACAGGATGACATGTTACTTTTGAAAGTTATGAACATAATATATATATAATTTCCCAATACATTTTAAAAGAAAAACTTAGTAATTATCTTTCTGTGTGATTTATCATATAACCAATATCAGCAGTCTAAGAAGTTAAATAGTATGTCCAAATTCTGGGAGGGAATAGGTCCAGATATAATAAAATATTTAAATGGATGTTAAACTTTAAAATTTAAAAACGAGACACTTATTTCAATCCCCTTATAACATATAAATTTATCCATCTTTCTAGTTTTGAACTTTCCTATTTTAAATTTAGATCTTCTCTCAGTCTCTTGCTTATTCTTGCTCTTGTTGTTTTACCTCTTGAACTCCCACATTCTCTCTGGAAAAAGGTCTGTAGTAGAAATATGGCAACACCAGAATCTTCCTGAAGTCCTTCTGGGATAGGATCATCACTTAGCAGTATCTATGTTGAAAAATATGTCTTTTGTCCCATAATTCATTTAATATTATCTTATTTAGGTTATTATGTTAAAACTAGAGGCCTGGTGCATGAAATTCATGCATGGGGGGGAGGGAGTGTCCCTCAGCCCAGCCTGCACCTTCTCCAATATGGGACCCCTTGGGGGAGGTCCGGGCAGTCTGATATCCCTCTCACAATCCAGGACTGCTGGCTCCCAACGGCTCACCTGCCTCTGCCTGATTGCACCTAACTGCTTCTGCCTGCCAGTCTGATCACCCCTAACAACTCCCCTGCCAGCTTGATCGACGCCTAACTACTTCCAGGGCTGTCCAACTTCCTCTAACAGCCCTCCCCTGATGACCTGGTCAACCCTAGCTGCCCTCCCTACTGGAATGATCGCCTACAACTGCCCTCTCTTATAGGCCTGGTTCCCCCCAACTGCCCTCCCTTGCTGGCCTAGTCTCTCTCAACTGTCCTCCTCTGCTGGCCTGGTCACCCCTAAATACCCACAACTGCCTTCCCCTGCAGGCCATTTTGTGGCAGCCATCTTGTGTCTACATGGGGGCAGCCATCTTTGACCACATGGGGACATCCACCTTGTGTCCTGGAGTGATGGTCAATTTGTATATTATTTTTTATTAGATAAGTTAAGACATCATAAACTATGTAGACAATGTAATAGTGTAGGAAATTCGAGTGGGAACAAACTATCTCAGGTGATAAGCCTTCATTCATCATAGGTGTGTCAGTATTAATAAATAAAGCAACACTAAAGTTCCCTGAAGGCAAGAAATGTTAGAGAGCATGAAAAATTAAAAATATATTTATATGACAAAAATCACATACTCATAAGAGTAAATCTGGTGCTGAAATATATTAAACTGTGCTCCACAACCTTTCAGGGCTAATATTTCATTGTTTTAACAGCTTCACTTAGTCATGTTAACGTATTTACACACCAGAATAAATAATGCTGTATTCCATTTGAGGGCTGATATTTATTTACTTACATGACTCTCTGGAGTAATGAAAACTCACCTAAATGTCATTTAACCTACTTCTTGGTTGAATAAAATGTAGTTTAGCAAGTAGCATAAAATTAATACCTATTTTGATTGGCACCTACTTGCTCCAATAGGAATGTCTGTAAATTCATAGAAACTCAAACAAATAAAAAATAGTCATTTGTACCACTAAAGAGAAAGAAAGAGAAAAGGCTAAGGCATTTAATTTTCAAACAAAAATGTAAAATAAATATTTTACCTTTGGCTCAGTATGAATTTGCTCTTCTTTTATGAAGGCTATATCCTATTGTTTTCTGTGATAAAAGTTTTTAATTCATAGACTTTAGAATAATGCTTACTTCCCACCTGTTTTCTGATATTTTTCACCCAGTTCCCACCTACCCTTTTTTTTTTTTTTTGGTTAATTACATTACCAATCCTCTAAGAAGGAACCACCTAGGCTGACATGACATTTAGCAATTATCAGAATGCATGGAGTAGATTCTGACTATTATGCATGGAGTGATATGACTGGACTGGAGAGAGTCTCAACAATCTGGTTTCTTCTTACAGTATACACAGGGAGACTACATTGTCCAAAATGCTATATAATTAAACTGGTAGCTGTGACTATTCCTGGACAACAGAGTGTGGAAGGTAGTATGTACCCTACTGTTTTTTTGTCCTTGTCCTTAAAATTTCCTTTCAGATCCTTGGTTAGGGACCAAACTTCCATCCTTATGACTATAATTAAATAATTTCTAGTTGTCACCGAAACCGGTTTGGCTCAGTGGTAGAGCGTCGGTCTGTGGACTGAAGGGTCCCGGGTTCGATTCTGGGCAAGGGCATGTACATTGGTTGCGGGCACATCCCCAGTGGGTGGTGTGCAGGAGGCAGCTGGTCGAGGTTTCTCTCTCATTGACATTTCTAGCTCTCTATCCCTCTCCCCTCATCTCTGTAAAAAAAAAATCAATAAAATATATTTAAAAAAATAATAATTTCTAGTTGTCAAAGCCATACAGTAGAATGATTCTGAAGCCGAAACCGGTTTGGCTCAGTGGATAGAGCGTTGGCCTGCGGACTGAAAGGTCCCGGGTTCGATTCCGGTCAAGGGCATGTACCTTGGTTGCAGGCACATCCCAGGTAAGGGGGTGTGCAAGAGGCAGCTGGTCGATGTTTCTCTCTCATCAACATTTCTGGTTCTCTATCTCTCTCTTCCTCTCTGTAAAATATCAATAAGATATATTAAAAAATAAAAAAGAATGATTCTGAAGTCCAGAACCACCATTAGACAACAAGTTCCCAGGAAAGATCTCTCACTGGCATCAGACAGTTAAGTAATAATAATAATAATAATAATAATAATAAATCATATTGATTGTTTAATTTACTGAAATTTGGAAATCTCATTCTGATCACTATATTTTACCTGATCACAACATTTGACCCTAAAATAATAAATAATCTGGTACCATGAACAATCATATTGATTGTTTAATTTACTGAAATTTGGAAATTGTTCATGGTACCAGATCACTACATTTTACCTGATCAAACATTGTGATCAGGTAAAATGTAGTGATCAGATGAGGTTAGGAGGACAAGTTAATGTGTGTAACTTCTCAACTAATTTTGATCACCTCATATACATTATCTAATAAAGCATCAGTGAACAAAGATGAGACATTCAACTCTGATTGATGGTTCTCTAACAATCTGAACACATGAACTATAAAATATCATAATCCTTACTGTGACCTGAAACAAGGTTTTTTATTCTCAAATTCTGACCACAGATATCTACTTGAGCTGAGCTGTTATCATCCTAGAGTCTTAATTTCCAGGTATTTGTAAAAGCAGAGATGGCGATTATTGTGGGAAGAGCTGTTTTTAGCAAACATTATAAGGGTGCACTGAAAATATAAGTGGTATGCTGAAAAAACTATATTGTTTTCAATTCAAAAGTAATTAGGCATTCTGGAGGGAATGTGCATAGAAATAGCATGTAAGGAAAGTTACAGAAAATAAGTTTTAAGCAAGTCAAAATATATAATTATAATTAATGAAGTTTAGAGAGCAACTGACAGAGAAGCTATGAGCATTTCACACAGAATAATATGGTTAGGGACATTGGACCTATAGTGAAAAAAAATTCTAGTTGTAGGTGGATATTGGCTAAAAAAAAAATGGGCATAACTTAAGGTGTTTAAAGCTTCATCTCCGATAGCTAAGACTCAATAGATAATGTCTAGAATTAATGCAATAAATGGTGACATAAGTATGATATTTAACATTATTGAGTTAATTAATTGAGAAGAGAATATAAACAGTTAACTCTGTTGACTCTGGAAAATAGAGCTGCTATTAAAGGGAGTTTTGACAATAGGCTCTTACTTTTCATTACTGACTTTCATGCATATTTTAACCATAAGCATATTTAACTTTCTTCTTTAAATTAAACAGTGAAATGTCAAGAAAACATAAGGGGTAAAAAAAAGGAATCAAATGAAAGCAGTACTTGAAACCAGTACTTATTGACCAGAAAGCAGGCTGCATTAAAGACACAAAACATGGTCTATTTAGAAACCACCAATTACGTCTGAGTGTACATGGAAACACAGGTGGACAGGTAGTCAGCATGGGTAGACCTTCTTTCCCTCTTAAGTAACATTTGAGTGAGCCTTCTTCGTTAATGGGTGCATGGGAGGACAGAAATCATTTTATTAGTTCATTAAAAGTTGCTTTAGGCAAATTTTCATAGGAGCCAAGGAGGGCCCTGATTGGAAAGAGACTGAGACATTTTTGATGTTTCATGTTATTGGATTTTGTTTTCCTGAAGGATGGAGATGACCGAGTGTTGTCTTCTGGTGGGGAAGTGTATTGGAGACGCCAAAAGGAAAAGTTTCATGAGGGAAGAAAATAAATTGCTATAAGGATGCTTTTGGCCAAGAACCACATTACTTTTTCAAAAGACTCATTTTAATTTCAAAAACCCTTCTCTAGGGACACCTGACTACCCGAGTTATGACTATTCGCCTGATCCCCATAATTATCTAACATTTATTGATGGAAAAGATCTTGACATCAGATAACAAGCATCTCACCTGTGGTCATTTATCTGCAAACATCTGCTACATTAAATCACTGTCACAGTGTGGGACCATAAACAGAGATAATGCCTAGGAATTCTGCAATTTTTCTTTGTTGAATAGTCCCTTTCTCATAGCTGATGCATTTGCCTTTTATGGTCTTCAGGTTCTTACCAACACACAGTGTGTTTGTTAAGGCTGACTCTTTCTATAATTTCAGATGGAAAGACAAACACAGGTTCTCTGTGTTTTTGGTTTCCCAAAAGTTATGTAGGGATTCTGTAATATACTGCCCCAAACTATAAGCTATAAGCCTTCTATCTCATAACTTTAAAGCCAGTAAAAAAAAATTAAAAATAATCTCTGTAAAGTAAGAAAATAGTCCTAAATGTACTATTTCTTTCCCACTCTACAATTTTTGGTTAATCTTGGCACTCCAAGTTTCAAAAATCTCTGTATGTGATCAGAATGATGTTTTTGAAGTTAACAATAAAAGTCAACTGTCCAATATTTTTGCATTTGCTAGTCATAGTTCTTAACACTTTTTTGAAAATTAAACTATTCTTTACTTTTACTGAGTTCGTTTGTCCCATTTTTTTACACAGTTGACAAAGAAAAATCATAATGTTAATTCGTAGTAAATAACAAAGAACAAAAAGTTGAGTAATGCTTAATGAATTACATCCAATTTGGTCCAGTTATATTTTAAAGAGATGACAACATCTATTTATTTAAAATACTATTAACTGAGTTTGGTTCATACAAGCAGGAAAGAACTAGTACTTTATAGAAATTAACTAAAATGCACCCTAAAATATTGGAGAATAAAAATAACTATTTGAGAAACAGTAGACAGTAGTTGTGATTAGCAGTAGAGTTACTGAACCCAAAAGATTCATATTAATTATAAAGCTAAGATATAAAATCAGAGCCAAAACAATTTGTGTAATTACTAGCCCATGATTACAAACAATGAATGATGCTTTTAGTTTTTCCAAACTTAGTAAGTGAAAAATGATCATTTTATTACTTATTATGGATAAATAGATTTAGTTCCCCTACCCATTAACTGTCCATTATTTTAGGGTACAAAGAAATAGTATAATTTAGCACAGGCAAAATGGCTCAGTGTTTGAGCATTGACCTACGAATGAGAAGGTCACAATTCTATTCCTTGTCAGGGCTTATGCCTGGGTTGCAGGTTGGATTCCTCAGTGTGGGTCATGCAGGGGGCAGCCAATCAATGATTCTCTCTTGTCGTCAATGTTTCTATCTCTCCCTCCCTCTCCCTTCCTCTCTCTGAAATCAATATATATATATATATATATATATATATATATATATATATATATATGAGCAAATCTAGGATTATATAGATGTCAATAGTGTAATTTTGACATGACAATATTAACACAGAAAATCAGTTTTTAAAAATTTAAATTTATTTAAACAATCAATTATTACACAAGAAAAAAAATAGCATTTACTGCTAATGATTTTTAGCCAAGCTTTTAAACTAACAGAAT
Organism: Vespertilio murinus; assembly: GCA_963924515.1. Taxonomy (NCBI): domain Eukaryota; kingdom Metazoa; phylum Chordata; class Mammalia; order Chiroptera; family Vespertilionidae; genus Vespertilio; species Vespertilio murinus. Next base: position 109,717,487 of record OZ004709.1, read on the forward strand.
TTATTTTAGATCATTTTAGATTCATAGAAAAGTTGAGTAGAATGTACAGAGTTCCTATGTGTCCCATCCCTACACATGCAAACTTCCCACTATTGGAACCCAACCACTGAGGTCGATTTGTTACAACTGATGACCCCATACTGACACCATTCTCATCAGATGTGCATAGTAGTTTACACAGATTTAAAGTAATTTGTTTATGTGTGCCATGAGATGAAAAAGGTTGAAAATTGCTGCCTTGGGCTGTATTTCTCCTTTTAGCCAAATGCAAGTTTTGTGTCCTATAATAAAGGATTCATCTTGCTTTTTGCATCTGGGAATGAACTCAGTCTAATAGTGTTTGCCCAGCTCTAATCTATAATAATAAAAGCATAATATGCTATTTAGACCGGGCATCCATCTGGACAACCTTCCAGGTGGACAAAGCCAGGGCTGCAAGGGAAGCCCTGGTGCCGGGTCCCGGGTCCCGGATGTCAGAGGGAAGGCGATGCTGGCAGCCAGGAGAAGGAAGGCCTCCTCTTGCACAAATGTCATGCATCAGGCCTCTAGTAAGTAGTAAATAAAGTGAACTGGACAAATAAAGAAGTGAGTGGCTTGAAATTCTGAATTTACAGATAACTAAAACATTCTATAGATGTTTTCCCCCTGATTCTCCATATATATACATTTGTTAACAAAGATGACAATAAATTTCAATTTGTATATTTAATCAGGTAGGGTATTATACATATTTTGATAATATGAAGAACTTGTTCCATTACTTAGATTTTTATGACTTAGAAATAAAACATTATTAAAAATTGAATTTTTTAATCCTTATCCTATATAGCTTGTTGAAAATTATATATTTCTTGATTTAAAAAGAAAAGTAAATTTACTTATTTATAATTGAATTATTGAAATTGTATTTACCTTCAAAATTGACTCCAAAGAAATACCACTAACCTTCTTACTTTCAACATGTTTTTATCATTTTGAAACCATGCTATATGTTACCCAAAATTAAATAAAATCAAATAAAACCAAATAATTTTTCCTTTTGTAAGTCTAGTACATGATCTTTGTACTTACTGAGAACAAAAGCTAAAAGTGGATGAAAAACACTTCAAAAATTAAATTATGAAATTATTTCTTGTTATATTTTATAATATAAATTGGAGGCCTGTTGCATGATATTCATGCAAGAAGAGGCCCCTGGCTTCACTCCCAGCCACCTGGTAGCTAGCATGTCCCCACTCGTGGACTGCCCCTAGCCAGCATGTCCCTGCTCCCAGGCTGCCTGGGAGCCAGCAAGTCCCTGGCCATCTGGGAATCTGGAGCTGACAAGTTCCCGCTCCCCAGGAGCCTGCAAGTCCCTGCTTCTGTTGGAACACAACTCCAGTAGCTCCCTCCACACCCCCCTCACACTCCTCATAGCAGGCTTCAAAGGGCTCTGCATCTGCATATACAAATTAACCTCCATCTTTATTGGGTTAATTTGCATACTCACTCTGATTGGCTATAGGAGTAGTGGAGTGATGGTTACTTTGCATGTTTCTCTTTTATTAGATAAGATAATGTTTAATTATAAAGTTTTAATGAACATGAAGGGCATTGTGAATTTCACAGACTAAATGTAATTAAATGTAATTTGTTTCCATTTTTAAGAATACTCATATTCTTAAATAATTTTTAAACAGAAAGATCAATGGAACAAGAAGAGTAAAACTTTGATCTCTTTATGCTTTACTTTCCTCAAAAACAAAAAAGCCATATGAATTTTCACCCATTGTTTTACATTTTAATTAACACTAGTGTTCATTATGATGAATAGGTACTATTTTCTTTTTATATGCACTCAAACAATTTAGTGTTTAGGGGCTAAACAAAATCCCAAACATAATTTAAACCCAATCAAAGGGAATAAAAAAGTTAGATAGGAAAATAGTTTCAGTTTAGATGTACAATAATGTATACATTAAGTTGCTGGCTTTCTGAAATAGAAAGGTTTTTATTTAATAGACATATTGAAATATATATATACCATATTTGCCAGCATATAAGACGATTTTTTGGCCCTGAAAAATATGCCTCCAAGTGGGGGGTAGTCTTATACGGCGATTATATAACAAACTCTGTATTTTGAGTGGAAATGTTAGGGGGTTGTCTTATACGTCCAGTCTCTTATACGCCAGCAAATACGGTATTTTTCAGGGCCAAAAAATCGTCTTATACGCCGGCAAATACAGTATATTAAAAGTAGGCAACACCACTCTTGTTGAAGCAAGTCATGTAACTTTTATAAAATATAATTTACCTTAAAATAAATTAATGTAAATATGTTGAATTTTTAAAAATATTTTAGCACTTTCATTTTAAATGTTGTCATTGGATTAACAACCATTTCAGAAAAGATGATTCATATCTCCAATGCTGAAAGTGGGTATTTTTGAGAAAGAGGAGGAGAGAAGAAAGAAAATTATAGCAGGCTGACTCTAAGATAATCCAAAAAGGAGAGAGGTGGGAGTATGATTCAGAGAGAAAATATATGAAAGTAAAAACTGACTTTATTTCTAACAAAATGTAAATCACCTCTGATTATAAAATCAGGATATACATATTGCTTATAGCATTAGATTGGGTTTCAAAGACATTTTATATTTTAAAAGCAGATTAGTATTTTATGAAGTGATAAAATATCATTGTGAGTTACTATTATGTTACTTTTTATTGTATGTTAAGGATGTTATCACTAGAGGCCCAGTGCACAAATTTGTGCGTGGGTGGGATCCCTTGGCCTGGCCAGCAATCAGGGCTGATCGGGGCTGGCCAGCCAGGGGAGGGACTGAAGGAGGTTGGCTGCAGGAGCATACTGACCACCAGAAGGCAATTCCTGTGTTGAGCATGTGCCCTCTGGTGGTCAGTGCACATCATAGCAACTGGTCATAAAGGTCACATAGGTTTTTATATATATACTAAGGCCCAGTGCACGAAGATTTGTGCAAGGATGGCCCTTCCTTCCTCTGGCTGCCGACACTGCCTTAGCTCCAGCCTGGAGCTGCCTTTCTGCCTTCCCACATTTCCCAGAGGCCTGGAGCGGCTGGGGTGGTGCGGAGCACCTATGTTGTCCCACCCTGACCCTGGTTGCTCAGAGACAGTGCATGCAAATTAATCCACCATCTTTGTTGGGTTAATTTGTATACTCACTCCTGATTGTCTGGTGGGTGTCATGAAGGTATGGGGAACTTGCATCTTATTATTTTTAGTGTAAAGTGTGTGTGTGTGTGTGTGTGTGTGTGTGTGTGTATAGAGGCCTGTTGCCCAAAATTTGTGCACGGGGTGGGGGTCCCTCAGCCCAGTCTGTACCCTCTCTAATCCAGGACTCCTCAGGGGATGTCTGACTGCCTGTTTAGGCCTAATTATGCAGGAATCTCTATGGGATTGGGCCTAAACTGGCAGTCGGACATCCCTGTCCCAATCCGGGAACACTGGCACCTAATTATTCACCTGCCTGCCTATTTACCTGCCTGGTCACCCATAACCACTCTGCCTGCTGGCTTGATCGCTCCTAACCCCTCTGCCTGCCTGCCTGATCACCCGAAACCACGCTGCTTGCCTCCTTGATCACCCCTAATCACCTCTGCCTGCCTGCCTGATCACTCCTAACTTTGCTCCCATGCTGATCTGACCACCCCTAACTGCCTCTTCCTGCCTGATGCCTCTAACTGCTCTTTCCTGCTGGCCTGATAGCTCCTAACCGCCTCTGCCCTGGCCCCTGCCACTGTGGCTTTGTCTGGAAGGATGTCTGGAAGACGTCTGCTCTATCTGGTCTAATTAACACATTACCCTTTTATTAGTATAGATATAATATAGAGTGCAAATGAACAATCACGCTGGAAAGAGGAGGGATATTATTTTGATTGAGGTAGAGAAAAGGAGAATAAATATGAAAATATAGATAAACGTTTGAATGTTGAGACCTCATTGAGGTCACTATCATTGTAATTTCCTCAGGGTGATACCCAGAGGTGTGCAGCGCGAGAGAGAAATACCAAAGAAGGAGAAACACCAGTCACATTCATCAGCTGCCTCCTGCACTGATCAAGCTCACAACCAGGAATGGAATCAGTGACATTGTGGTACAGGGGACAATGCTTAACCAACTGAGCTACACCAGCTAGAACTAAAAGTTGTGACTTTTACCATGGCATGAGTGAGTGACCAATCTCCTATTGTAAAATAAATAAATAAATAAATAAATAAATAAATAAATAAATAAATACATAAATAAAATGAATTATTTTAAAACAAATATTATGACATTACCCATAGGTTACTATTTGTTTTGTTCATGGCAAAGACATTCCATATTCCAATCCAGTGTTTTCACATGAATCAAAGTTTATGGAGTTTCAATTTTCACATCAATTCTATAGGTTAGTAGTAGTAAACATATACATACATGTGTGTGTGTGAATGAGAGAGAGAGGGAGAGAGGAAGCCATCTTTCCTGTAGTAATAATCACAATACATAGAGAACACCTTCTCCATTTCCTTTAATGCTCATCTTGACCTATATGTATATTTAAATCTATTTGCTAATTTTAACACATGTTTCTACCAAATACCTTGAAAATAGACCATCGATGAAATTGTTTGATGGCTAGGTTTGTGATTTGAAGTGAAAAGCTAGCGCCCCTCAGAAAAGATGAATATGTAGGGCTGAATCAACTACTTCTAATGCTGAACTGTGCTCATTTATCCCCAATTCACCCTGATGGAACAGCTGTTTAGTTTTATAAAGTGAACATGCTTTTAAAAAAAAGTATACCGATGCTCAAAGGCAGAATATGATATTCCCCAAATGTACATCCTGAATACAGAAATCACTAAGTAGAGACTCCAAGGAATGCTTAGTGCACTTCTGCCTGTTAAGCAAAAAAAAAAGTTTCCTCCAAGTCTTCTTTCAACAGCTGTATATGTGTGCTATAAAGGAGAGGAAAAATCCAAACCTGGTTGGTAATCGTTCTTACATACAGTATATGTCTATTGTAATGTTTAATATATAAACAAACACTTCTCTTCTTAAATTTATCAAACCACCCCCTACTAGCCTCAATCACTTTCATCACTCATTCCAGGGGTATCTTTCAGGAGGTCAGCAAGTGGCATCATCACTTGCTGTCACCGACTAACTGCTTTTTATTTATCCAAATCAACAACAGTTTTTCTGTCCCTTCAGTTTCCTGTGATCATTTCCCCCCACACCATTCGCAACATTAACACTCTTGATAGCCTCTTTTAAAAAAAATAGCGCTAATCATCCATTTTTCTAGCAACATGAGCAAAAAGGAAAACACACGAAAATATTCACAGCAGAATTTCCTAAGATGTTAACAACATGTGGTTGAGCATTAATTTTACTACTCTCTACTAGCCTGATGTTTCAGCATGAAAGACTGTTGGGTAGAGAACTGAAGTTTGCTCAATAACTGAGTTTTTTGTTTTTTTTTTTAATTTTGTGGGGGTGTGAACAACTTGGTTGAAAACCGAAATGTTTGAGATGGGAGACATTAGAGAACCAAGGTTTGACTGTACATGAGTTGTGTTAGTAACTCATGAGGAAATCAGTGTGTATTGAAACCAATGAATCATTTCCATCTTGAATTACTAGCCTTTACCACTACCCACTCAGTCAATTTGTTGGGCAATTATTTATCGAGGATCTGTTTTGTACTTGACTTTATACTAGATACTGGGAATGCAGTGTAGAACAAGGTAATCAGAGTTCCTAACCCCAAGGAATCTTGCTGCCTAGTAAGGAATACAGATATTAAAAAAATAGAGATATTAAACAACAGATCAACTAATTCCTGCCATGCAATGTTGCCTTCCTTGATACTCAAAATTTTTTAACATTGAGTTTTTAAACATGCTAATGGATTTTTTACCTAACATGAAACTATTTCTCTCTATTCAGGTGCTTTCTTTATATTAACATAATATTATTTTACCTTGATTTTTATTGCAATAGTTATTTGTATAAAGGATTCATTTTTAAATTTAAACCTATTTTAAAGTAATTCTATATCTATTCTATCTGATAACTTGTTTTCATATGTAATTTTACTCAAAAGTAGGCACATTAATAAAATTAATTACTAAAACGCATCACCATAAAGACATGGAGAAAAATTAAATGCATATTGCTAAATGAAAGAAGCCAATCTGAAAAGGCTGCTACTGTATAATTCCAACTAGGTGACTTTCTGGAAAAGACAAAACTATAAGAGCAGCAAAAACACCAGTGGTCGGCAGAGATTGGAAATAGGAGGAAGGGGTGTGCAGGTGAAGTGCAGAGGACTTTTAGGGCAGTGAAAACACTCTGCTTGATATTATAATGATGCATACATGGCATTACACATTTTTCCAAATACATAAAATGCACAAAACCCAGAGTGACTTCTAATGTAAACATGGACTTTGATTATAATGTGTCAGTGTAGGTTCACTGATTATAACAAATGTACTGCTTGTGGGGGATGCTGGTCAGGGAGAGAGCTGTGCTCCTGTCAGGGTAAGGGGCATATGATAACGCTGGATTCTTCCTATTAATCTTGCTCCGAACCAAAGCTACTCTAAAACATAGCCTTATCTTCATATTTTTTTTCAGATTTTGAACATTTCTAAAACTAATCTTGTTAGTTTTGTCAACTAGAGGAGCATGATTAACCCCTTTCAGTGGTTACTTTCCAAGGCAGTAAAGCATAACCCTAAAGGAGTTTTAGAATACTCTTGACTCATAAACTTCACAGACTGATTTAAAGGTAATATCATGAGGTCTATGCCTTTTGAAATACATTACAGTTAATGAGTCCTGGGGTTAACTTAATATATAGAGAGCGAGGGAACGGTGCCCTGAATTAGTAGCCCTTATCATTGACCTAATATTAAATCTCGTCTCCACATACAATTGGACTTTTAACCTTGGCCAATTATTTTTATTTCTGCATCAATTTTTGGATCAATAAAGTACTAATGATTATTGCTATCCCTTCTAGATTTCTTACTTTAAAATCTTTACATTTGGTCATAGCATTGTATGGAACAAAAACAATACATCCAGAGCCTTGTGTAGGTCTTCCCCACATGTGGGCCTGACCCAAATGACTTGGTTTGGACACTGGATCATGAGTCAAAGTGCACAGAGACACCAGTAGAGACTTGGTAAGTTTTGGGGAGGTTGCATTCTGGAATGTTGCTGCAACCATTTACATGGGGAAGGCCAAAAGAAATCAGTAATTACACAAAAACTTAGCAAACCCCTCAGGTATTACTTGATCATATTACAAAGAGAATTTTAAATGTTATTAATTTTCAAACCATACAAATATGAATTTTGAGGAAGCAATTAAAGTTCTTTAACATTTTTATTTTTTATTCCAGGGGAACAGATTGAAGAAGGAAATTGAAATTCAATAATTTCTATTTAGCTAATGGCTTCTCTTTAAGTCACCTTTAAAATTAATGTTCAGGATCATTATTCATGGACTTTGGGTATAGTTAGGCAACTCCACACATGTTTTACAGAATTTTGAGAACTGAAAACTCATTTCAAAAGCTACTGAGCAATTGGAAGCTCCTTGAAGAAACAGGTAAGTTTTTATTCTTCTATGTGTCCACTAGTATAATGGCAAGATCATGTTAAATAGGGAGAGGTTGTTATATAAAATAACAGGAATGAGCCCGGCCAACATGGCTCAGTGGGTGAGCATTGACCAATAAATTAGGAGGTCGCGGTTTGATTCCTGGTCAGGGCACATGCCCAGGTTGTGGGCTAGATTCCTAGTGTAAGGCATGCAGGAAGCAGACAATCAATGATTATTGCTCATCAGTGATGTTTCTATCTCTCTCTCCCTCCCCCTTCCTCTCTGAAATAAATAAAAAATAAAATAAAACAACAGGAGTGAGTTTCTACCCTAAGAACAGTAATGTAGAATTTCATGAACCCAAGAAATGCAAGTGCCTAAGGTAGAGGCTCACACTCAATAGTCACAAAAAATATATAATTATTATATGTCTGATTTTAATGAGGTATTTGATATAATGTTTATAAAAGTGAAAAGTTTTTATAGGCTCTTACTGGTTTCCTTTTTTTTTAAATTTGACTCTTTCCATAAGTTTATTTTTAATGATGTAAATTGTGCATATACATGATGTACTCGTTAGCTATTAATCGTAGAACACATTTATAAATTCTAGCTCCTCACAGTTTATGCCAATTAAACTTCTTGTTTATTATTATAGTCAAACAAATTACTGCTGTTTTGTTGGGAGTATTCTTAGAAATTGTATTTGTCATTTCATAAGTGTCCATTAGTTGTACATTATAGGATTCTACAGGATACTTTCCAGTTATGTTTCCAACAAAAGATGACTTTGAAAACCCCTCATTTGCATTAGTGCTTCTAGGACACATTTAACTATAAATTTAACAAATCTCTCTCTACACATGTAATGTTAGTTTATCATTATAAAACTATATTACAGTAAATGTAAATTATTCAAGCAGCTCAGACTGGTAGTGTGAGCTGACATGTTGGAATTTCCACATAACCAGACTTTCATAATGCTTTACTCATAATGATTAAATTTCACTTCACAACCACCCTTGAGTTAGAAAATTTACAGTATTCTATTCCACACATAAAGAAACTGTGCCGCTGGGAATTATGGAACCTCCTCAAGGTTATATATCTGGTTAATAGTAAAGCTAGAGATTGAACCCAGGCAACTTGAGTATATTGCTTTCTGTTTTCAGCATTGCGTTAAACTTGAATAAATTGCAACATACAGTTTTTAAATTCAAAGGTCAGGGAAACAATCTGCTTGGACGTGCTTAATAAATATGAAAAATGGCATACATAAAAGAAAGCATTACGTTTAATGCTATGTTGTGTGGAAGAGAATAATTATGGCCAATTATTCTTATTACAACAGAGCAACAGCATTTCTTGTACATATATACATGTTGTTTCCTACACTAATCCTGTCAGGAGATAAAATGTTCACCTTTTAATAAGTGAAAAAAAATAAAGTTCAGGGTTTAAGTAATGCTGCCAGTCAGCAAGTGATGATGCTGATGTTTAGGTTTGTATCTGTGGGTCAGAGCAGGTGCTCCCTTTATTGAAACACATGAGAAGAAGAGAACATTAGTCACAAAGGACCTGGGGTAGAGGAGATGGGCTTTTTCACTGTCCTCAAACCACGGTGTGTGTGTGTGTGTGTGTGTGTGTGTGTGTGTGTGTGTGTGTGTGTGTGTAACAGATTCGAAGGAAAGAAGGGCACAAATAAGAACAGGTGGAGACTCCCTGGATACAGCGGTCTTTGAAAGCCAGGCTGAGGGGTAGACATGAGTATTGATTGTGAAGAAAGGGATGAGGGTCAATTACATTTTTTACAAGTAAGCTAGCCTAGATTATACTGAATATACTTGAGCATGGAAGTTAGCTAAGAGACGGTTTTCTAGTGAAGTAATAGGAAAGAGATCCTGGGTGATAGAAATAAAAATATAAAGACATCTACAGATATAATAAATTATATTCATCCTGATAAAGCTTTACTTCAACAAAACACTCTTTTAAGATGCACATTCATATAGTATATAGACAAACCTGGCTGACTGATTATAAAAGGCGATGTAAATAATAAAATAAACATTGTTTAAAGTTCAAATTTAAAGCCTTATTACACATAAGCTGGTGGTTTCAGTGACTGAAACAGAGAAACTGCAAGTAGAAAACAATCTGTGAGTAAAATAAAAATGAAATCAGTGGTAAACTTACTGAAATTGAGGTGAAATTGAGACAGCTAAGTGAAAGCATAAAAATCATAAGGACATTGAGCCCTATGTAGGAGAGAAGACAGGACCCAAATACTGTGATCAATAGCACATTCTCCAAAGTTGAGGTCTTAAGAAAACATATCACAGAAAAACAGCATGTGCTAAGCCTTCCAAAACGCCCACAGGTAAGAGGTAGAGAGAAGAGAAGTCATCAAAGGAAAGTGAGTAAGAGCAACCTGAGAGATGGGAGGAAACCTGGGTAGGGCACGGTAACAGGAAACACAAGACTACAAATCCAAGGCAGTAAGTATTTCAAAATGAAGAAGTATATCCTTAAAGTGCTTAGTAACTAAATAATGTTACTTCCTCTGAAGAGGGGGGAGTCTGAATGAATGGTGAACAGATACTATTCATTTCCTTAGTTAACATCTCTCATTCTTCATCGAGCAATATCCTGATTCTTTGAAGGTAGAAGATGAGGACAAGAGATGTAATAAGATGGATCAAAGTAAAATTATACTTCACATTTGATACATATATATGTATATGTATATGTATATGTATATGTATATGTATATGTATATGTATATGTATATGTATATGTATACGTATACGTATATGCATATGTATATTATGCAAAGATGTATATACATATTCAAAACTAAGTGCTTTAATAAATGTGTGCTACTAAAGATATGATATAAAATGATGAAACTTGAGTCACTGAACAGACAAAATATGTTCATTAAGAAATTAAAGGAACCTAACCTTTATCAAGCAAGTTCTATCTTCTAGCAACATGAACTCTTTGAGAAGTTGTTAGGGAAATATAAAGTAGCATTTATTATAAATGTTATAAACTTATTGCTATTTATATTATGACCAACCCTACATCATTAAGTGTAGGAAATCTGAACTCTACAGTAAAGGCAGTAAAGAGAAAAACATATATATATCCTATAACTTGAAAAACTAAGTCATAACTGCAAAAACAAACAAACAAACAAACAGATTAACCATTTCTGACTAAGTTATTGGTTATATTCATGTTCAGACACATAGACACATATATAAAATGGAAAAAAAAAATTTTAACTATCCAGTATTAACATGATGATAATTTTCTTTATGAATATCTTAGGGGAAAGGAGGGATTAGCTTTAACCACGTGTAAGTCAAAATGATCTTAAAAGATTATATCATATATCCCACAGATATACTTTAAACACACACACACACACACACACACACACACACACACACACACAGAGTCTTCTGAAGGGAATACAAATGAATTTTATCCCACTTTATTTCAAAATACTCTGAATTTCTAAACAATCCCTCAAAAGTATTCAAATGACACAAACTTTCTACAGATACTTTTTTTCTGTACTCCTTAAATCTTGGTTGTAACTTCATCTTTTTAAAAATATATTTTATTGATTTTTTTACAGAGAGGAAGGGAGAGGGATAAAGAGTTAGAAACATCAATGAGAGAGAAACATGTTCAGCTGCCTTCTGCACACCCCCTACTGGGTATGTGCCCGCAACCATGGTACGTGCTCTTGACTGGAATCCAAGCTGGGACCCTTGAGTCCGGTCAGAGCTGTAACTTCATCTTAAATTTAAATTTTTAGGTTAAATGTTCAAAAAATAGAAAATAATATTGAAGAATTGATTATAAAGTGATAATTTTTTAAATGAGCCTAACTTTTTATATTAAAATGTAAGTATTAAAACAATATATGTGTACATAGAGAAACATATACATAAACCAAATGAATGTTTGTTTCTATGCACTTATGTATGTATGTATACCTGTATGTATACTCAGCCTTTTGAAGAGTTTACTTCGGTAGAATAAGGCAAAGAGAATACCTTTAAATAGGCTCCCTTAAATTGTTGCTCCCTCTTAAGAGACAAGTAAACAGTAAATTTCATAACTGCTTGTAAAAGAAATATAAGATAATCATTGATTAAATATATTAGCTTTTCACATACTTTTTTTTCACTAATAAGTGCATAGAAAATAAAACTGGCAAGATCAGCTATTTTAGCTCTATATTTTCCCCATATAAGTGCCATCCTATAAAATTATGAAAAATGCTTAAGTAAACCATGATATTATATAAACATACATAGTTTATTTCTTTATTTTTTCATTTTTAGTATTGTTTTCTGACAAGTGGATAATTTCTAACTTGTCCTAACTTACATGAAATTTTCTATAGTGACTAGGCAGTATTTTCAATGTTATTTATCATCTAAATAGAAAATAAAAATCTCCTTTTCTATTCCAAATTGGATATACTTTAGTATCACTGGCAATTTGATCTGTTTCAGACTAAGAATAATTAATGATCCATAAACAAGTTATTTCTAAGTACAGTGTTTAGGTCAAAGGCAAACACTTCCTAGAAAACAACCTAATATTATCCTATTTCAAATTTTTCAATCCTAATCGTACTGACTCTAGAAATCTCTTCTGTATTTACTACATGTATAAACAGGCATAAACTGTTATAGAAAGAGCAAAGTTCTGTTTGACCTATTGCTCATAAATATTTATAAATTCATAATTTTCAAGCTTTTTACAAATGAGAAGTGACATCTATTTGCATTTTCCTTGGAGTTTTAGTTTTGGCTGTTGGCAAAACTGTGACATTCATTGCAAAGTTTTTGTCAAAATGCCAATATATGTGCATAGGAGTTCCACTAATAAAAAAATCATCTTTAAATATTTACATAGTAAAGCATCAATAATACTATGCTGTATCTTTCAGAAAAATTCAGCACATTACCTACTGAGATAAAAACTAAAAATGGCAGCAGCTAATCACTCTTGAGTAACTTGCAATTTAGATGCACCTGTGTTAGGATCAAAGAAAACATTTTCAATTTTTACTTGTGTGAGCATTTTTATAAGTAGATGCAGACACTCTTTTATCCAACAAACTTCTAAGAATTTCAGTTCTTGCCTTTGTTTCTTCAATCTCTGGCTTTTGTTGCATTTTTTTTTTCATTTTCAATGTATTTTCACACCCACACTTCAATTGTCTTATAAATTGTTTTATCAGTTCTATCTTTTGAACACTTACTATATTAGTAGTGGCACAGTCCCAGGCATCATACATAAATACACATTTAGGAAAGTTTTAACATCTTATATAGGCAACAAAACATGTAATATTGGGCATTCATAATACCCTCACATGGGTCAAAATCTCTACCTGGGAAATTTACACTTCCTGCTACCTCAACCTCTGGTCATTCTCAAGGGGTCATGAGTTGTAGTACCTGGTCCATAGACTTGGTCTCAGGCCACAGGTTTATTACCTTTCTTCCATCTTCCTTTACTATAGAGGCTTGAAATGCAGGGATTTTTCTATTATTTTTTTCTTTTTCTTTCTTTTCCCCCAGGATGGTGACCAGTGAGCAGAAAGAAATTAAAGCTTAGATTCTACAAATTAAAAAAAAATATATTTTTACATCGTTGATCTAATCTCTATTTTAGATGTTACAAACACATACACAGACTTACAAAAACACACACAAACACACACATTGACAAACAGAATCACATCAAATAATAGACATTAAAATAAAAGAGAATGATGGAAAGTCTCATTGAACTCTATCCTCATAATATCCATGAAAATTCTGACTCTCAAATTGATATGGGTATACTTTAAAAATAATCCCATAGCTATGAATAGCCTAAATGAGTCCAATACTTGCCATGAAATAAGATTAGCAAGGCATGTCCAAAAATAAATATAAGAAACAAATGTAAAAATGCCATCAATGAAGTAGAAGAGGAATTCTACTTAAGATGATTAGGGACTGACACTAGAGGACATAGCAGCTGACTCAAATTTAGATGGTGAGATAGCACAGAGAGACTTCCTAAAAAAACTCCCCACTAAAACTGGAAGAAGAAATAGGGAGTAGGCTGGTCCAAAGCTCAATGACAGTCTGGTTGGGCTGAACATTGATGGAAATACATGAGATGTCAAATCTCAAAAGAAATGAAATATTACTTTAAAGATTTTAGTCTTTTCCTGACTCTCTCTCATACACACATATATACATATATATATTAGAGGCCCAATGCATGAAATTTGTGCATGGGTAGGATCCCTAGGCTAGCCAGCAATCAGGGACAATCTGATCAACCGGTAGGGTGGTCAGGGGGCCCCCACTGGCACCCACCTTGGCTGGCCTGGGGCCTGTGGGCTGGGGGCAGCTCCTGCATTGAGCATCTGCCCCCCCCTGGTGGTCAGTGCACATCACTGCAACCAGTCATTCCAAGATTGTTCTGTCATTTGGTCAATTTGCATATTAGGCTTTTATTATACAGGATATCTATCTATATATCTATATGTAAATATATATATATATATATATATATATATATATATATATATATATATTTATAATAATGAAAGCATAATATGCTAATTAGACCAGACAGCTGAACAACCTTCCTGCCAGACATCCTTCCAGATAACCTTCTGGAACCACCAGTGGGTGGGGGGTGTGGCCAGTGAGCCTGCACCTCCAGGCCAGCCATGGTCGTCCCAGTCCCCCCCCTTTGCAGAGACAGAGAGAGAGGCTGCAGTGCGAGCCAGGTCCCGGTCCCAGTGCTACCCCTTCCATAAAGAAGAGACCTTGGCATGGCCGGATCCTTGCATCAAACCTCTTTTGCAGATGCAGGCTCAGTGCTAAGGAGCAGTGAGCCAGGCTTTTGGTTGAGCAGCACTACTCCCCACTCAGCCAGAAACTGGGCTCAGGGCTGACGTGAGCCTCTTCCACCTTGCAGCAGGCAGGCAGTAGGAATGAGGTTTCCTGGACTGCAAAAGGGATGTCTGATAGCCAGCATAGGCCCGCATATACATATATGTCTGATAGCCAGCATATACAGACCACACAGACACACACTAGGCCTATGGAGTGTGTGTGTGTGTGTGTGTGTGTGTGTATGTGTGTGTGTGTGTATATATATATATATATATATATATATATATATATATATACACACACACACCCTATTTGCCGGCGTATAAGATGATTTTTTGGCCCTGAAAAATATGCCTCCAAGTGGGGGGTAGTCTTATACGGCGAGTATATAACAAACTCTGTATTTTGAGTGGAAATGTTAGGGGGTCGTCTTATATGCCCAGTCTCTTATAACGCCGGCAAATACGGTATTTTTCAGGGCCAAAAAATCGTCTTATACGCCGGCAAATACGGTATATATATTTCTTTTTCCCAAAAAATTTTGAATGAAAGCTGTAATATTATTAAGATGTTTAAGAGTTATTAGCATGGTCAAGTTTTCTTCTGCTGATTCCCAAGTGTTTGATTCACAGCAAATGTTACATTTTAATTTGGAGAAGACCATAAGAATAGTTCCACTCATATCTACCTTGTTTCAAGTTCTGATTAGTTACATTGGCTCACCCAAATGCAACCATCAGTGACAAAGGTTGACATATGTAAGAAAGTTCTTAACTCTTTTCTGTCCAACTAGTTTTTCTTAGCATGGTATTATCAAGATCCATTCATGTTGCTTCTAATGGCAGAAAAAGTTAAGAACCATGAAATTCCAATCATATGTGGGATGAAAAACAACAAATGAACAAACAAGAAAAACAAACAGTAACTCATAGACACAGACAACAGTATGGTGGCAACTAGGGAGAAGCAGGGTTGGGAGAAAGATAAAGGGTAAAGGGGGATCAAATATCTCGTGAAGGAAGATCTAATTCTGCATGGTGGGCAGACAATGCAATATACAGATTATGTATCCTAGAACGACACACTTAAAACATATATAATATTATTAACTACTCTAACCCCAAATAGTTTTTAAAATCTGAATATTAAAAAAAGAAAGTTCCTCCTAACAGGTTTGGCTCAGTGGATAGAGCGTCAGCCTGTGAACTGAAGGGTCCCAGGTTCAATTCCAGTCAAGGGCATGCATATCGGTTGTGGGCACATCCCCAGTAGGAGGTGTGCAGGAGGCAGCTGATCAATGTTCCTCTCTCATCAATGTTTCTCTCTATCCCTCTCTGTAAAAAAAAATCAATTATATATATATATATATATATATATATATATATATATATATATATAAAATGAAAATTCTAGGGAACACCTACACCAAAATTAGAGCAAAATGTATTTTGCTTGATACTAAAGGTCATTTTATTTATTAAAATGTATCTTTATTGTTGAAAGTATTACAGATATCCCCTTTTTCCCCATTGACTCTCTACCTCTCCACCCCAATCCCACTTCCTGCCCCCAGGTCTTCACCACACTATTCTCTGTGCCCAGGGGTTATACATATCTATCTATCTATCTACCTACCTACCTACCTACCTACCTACCTATTATCTATTTGTCATCTATAACCCTACAATGCAAATAGATCTAACTGCGGAACAACCCAACTGAACAACCAAACAACAGTCACTATGACATGTGCCGACCACCATGGGGCGGGCACAGAACATGGCAGGTGACTGCGGTGTGGCAGGATGGTGACTGGGGGCACCAGACCAAGGCAGGGCACCAGTCGCTGTCAGCGGGGCGAGCCTCTGGTGGTTACTGAAAATTCTTTGTTCCCGTGCACCATGGTTTCGCCCAGCTCTTGCATCTGCTGCTGCCACCTGGCACCAGCCCCAATCATCCAGTGCCGTCAGCAGATGCAAGCAGCAATTTCTGGCCCCAGTCACCCAAGAAGGCTTTCCCTCCTCCTCCTGCTATTGGTATATTGAGGCAGCAGCCACCACTCACACCTGCTGATGAAGCCATCCCCACTCACACCACTGAGAGCAGGGCAAGTGTTGTCAATGCAGGAGAGTAGCAGTGGTGGGAGCAGGGCTGCCAGCAGACAGAGGACTGGGGGCGTGGAGGATGAGAGGAGACCTGCCCCTGTGATCACCACAGCCTCACAGCCCACAGTCCTTTCTAGGTGCATGAATTCATGCATTAGGCCCCTACTATGCATATAAGTTCTTAGCTTAATCTCTCCCCACTCCCCCATAAATCCCCACCTGATTGTTCCATGCTTCTGTGTGTCTCAATCCAGTTTTGTTCATTAGTTTATGTTGTAAATTATATTCTACAAATGAGTAAGATCATATGATATTTATCTTTCTCTGACAGGCTTATTTTGCTTGGCGTAATAGTCTCCAGGTCCCTCCATGCTACTTCAAAGGCTAAAAGATCCTTCTTTTTCACAGCTGCATAGTATTCAATTGTGTAAATGTACACAGCTTTTTTTTTTATCCACTCATCTACTGATGGGCACTTGAGCTGTTTCTCAATCTTAGATATTGTAAATAGCACTGCTATGAACACAGGGGTGCATAAATTCTTTCAGATTAGTATGAGATCATTTTATTTTTATAAACAATTCTGCTTAAAATGCAGAAAAAGAACCCCATATACAATTTTTCAAAAGATGTTCAGAAAAGTTAACTATACTGAATTATTTTAGCCAGGAATTGATCTCAATGCTTTGATACCCTTTTTAGGGAGCACTGAAAATTATATACATAATAAAAGTCTAAGGGACCTTTAAGGCAGAACTACCAGAACAACCAGTCTCAATGATGTGCACTGACCACCAGGGGGCAGATGCTCAAGGCAGGAGCTACCCCTGGTGATCAGTGCATACCCACAGTGGGGGATGCCACTCAGGCAGAAGCTGGAATCAAGGCTGGCGAGCTCAGCGGCTGTGACAGGTTCTCCCATCTCCACAGCAGTGCTAAGGAGCAGTGAGTAGGTGGGCAGTAAGGAGCAAGGGGTCCTAGACTGCAAGATACTGCAGGCCGGGCTGAGGGGACCACCCTGAATGCAGGAATTTCATGCACTGGGGTCTCTAGTTTATATATATATATATATATATATATATATATATATATATATATATATATGCCAAGCATATAGAACACCTAAAAAACAGAATGACCTGTCACTATGACATGCACTGTGGCCAGCCACTGGCCTGATAAGGGGCTACTCTGCTCCCCAGTAAGCCCCGCCCCTAATTGGCCCTTCCATCCCATTCAGGGGTGGGGCCGACCACCCCACCTCTCTCAGCCCCTTCCCCTGGCTGGCCCCAACCCTGATCGGCCACCCTCACTCTGATTGGTAGTTTAGCCAGCTGGCCAACTGCCCACAGCCCCTCCCACTAAAGTTTCCCACCCCCATTGAGGGAAGGCCAGCCAGCCAACTACCTGTGGCCCTTCCACCCCAATCAGCCCCCATGGTGGGGGGGGGGGCAGCTAGACCCCAGCCATGCATGAATGCTCACACCAGGCCTCTAGTCTACATATATAAAAGTCTAAGTGCCTGTTATAACAGAATGACTGGAATGACCAGTCAACCAGTCGCTATGATGTGCACTGACCATAAGGGGGCAGACATTCAAGGCTCCCACTGGCCTGCAGGGATCAGGTCTAAACCTGCAGTTGGACATCCCCTCAGGGGTCCTGGATTGCTAGAGGGTGCAGGCTGGGCTGAGGGACACCCTTTCCCCAGTGCACAAATTTCATGTACTGGGCCTCTAATCCTAGCTAATAAAAGAGTAATATGCAAATTGCCCATCATTCCAACACACAAAATGGCTGCCCACATGTGATCAAAGATGGCTGCCCCCATGTGGAAACAAGATGGCTGCCAGGAGATGGCCAGCAGGGGATGGCAGTTGGGAGGGACCAGGATTGTAAGGGAGGGCAGTTGGGGGTGACCAGGCTGACAGAGGAGGGAAGTTGGGGGGTGACCGGGCCTGTAGGGAAGGGCATTTTGGGGCGACCCAGGCCTGTAGGAAAGGGAAGTTGCGGGGGGACCAGGCCTGCAGGGGAGGGCAGTTAGGGGTGGCCAGACCTGCAGGGGGAGGCAGTTAGAGGCAATCAGGCTTGCATGGGAGCAGTTAGTCGTCAATTAGGCTGGCAAGGGAGTGGTTAGGGGGTGATCAGGCTGGCAGGAAGAAGCACTTAAGGCAATCAGGAAGGCAGGCAGGTGAGTAGTTGGGAGCCAGCAGTCCTGGATTGTGAGAGGGATGTTCGACTGCCCATTTAGGCCTGCTCGAGGGGTTCCAGATTGGAGAGGGTACAGGCTGGGTTGAGGGACACACACCCCCATGTACGAATTTCGTGCACCAGGCCTCTAGTCATATATAACTTGATTGTGAAACAGAAAGCACAGGGGTGACACAAATTCAGCTTTAGAGCAAGTTGTCTAAAACAAAATGTTGTCCTACCTACTCTGTCCTGATATTATTGAGATAGTAGAAGAGGCTGTAAGTAATTCACCAACATCTGTGATTTGCTTTTCTTCATGAGTACGCAGCTAAGGGCATTTCCCAGCTTCCTTTGTAATTGAATGTGGTGATCATGCCATTGCATTCTAGACAATGAATGTGATATTCAGGCCTGGACACAGCTGGCCTTTACTACTCCCAAATTTGCTTCTCCATGTTCTTTACCCTTTTGCTAATCTTTCTAAGATCCTCATTTCCCTTTAACAAGTATGAAGCATCCAAAAAGAGTAAGCATATTTTATTTGTAGGTTTAGTCTAACTAGTGAGTTGTCTGTCCAAATTACTATCCAATAATCAATTTGAATGTCTATAAAGAAAGCACAGCAATTAAAAAAAAACTAAGTTGCTTACTCATGTGAAATATAATCATATATACTAGTAAACCTTCCCTTAATTAAATTTTTAAATAAAGAAATTTCTCATCTACAGCAGTCTAAACCAAGAAAACATGAAATTGTGTTTTATGGTAAAAGAAAACTGTTTAGACTTTAAATTTTAGTAATAATTTCAGTTGTCATTTTAGTTGCACAAGAGATCATTAAATTAGTAAGAATATCTCAACAGAAAAACATACCCCTTTTAACTCAGCAGTGTCCCAATAACTCTAATTCCCTAAAGATTAGCTGCCGTAATTTATAAGAGCACTTATCAAGATGAATCATTTCTAGTTGTAATTATCTTCATGTATTAAAGTTATGGAAAAATGTGAAGAAAACAGTTTTATAACTGAAATAAATATGTTAGAGTGAATTACATCCTCACCATAATCAGAAAAAATCTAATACATTCATTGCTGTTTTCAATAATTTCTTTTTCATTCCACCCACATTTACATTAATCCCTAGATGGGATATGTAATTTTAATCATATTACAGATGGTAATGTATTTACTTAAATACATTGAATTAAGAATCTCAATTATTGGATAGGGTCAAAGTGCATGTATTTTATTTACACCTAAATATTTATATATAAATATCTACATTTAGATACAATGTGCAATGTTACCAATTATTCAGTACTTGCCACATTTGAACAGGTATATATTTTAATTGAGACCCCAAATTTTATCTTAACATGTTTTTAAATTGTAGGTGTATATTCAGTCCCTAAATCCAATAGATGGCAGCCAATACGTCTACATGAACTAGTTCTAACCTGTCACCTGATCCCATTTCCCCTCTCAGGTAACTGTCTGTGCTGCAGACACACTCCTCTTCTTTTAGTTCCTTGAGTACAAACAACTTGTTTTGGCCTTTGGATTTTTAATATAAGTTTATTTCTCTCTTGGGTGTTCTTCAGGCAAATTTTGACATGTCTAATCAATCTCATCATTCAGATTACTCTATTTAAAATACAGATTTTTCACAAAATGTCACCATCTACCCTGTTTTATTCTTATACTAGAGGCTAAGTGCCTGAAATTTGTCACTCTGGAGCAGGGGTCCCTCAGCCCAGCCTGTACCGTCTCAGTCCAGGAGCCCTCTCAGGGGATGTCAGACGGAGGGTTTAGCCCCGCTCCCTGTGGGGAGCTGACCTAAGCTAGCAGGTGGACATCCTTAGCACTGCCAGAGAGGCAGGAGAGGTACCCGCCACTGTGGCTGCACTCACCAGCGGTTAACCTGACTTCTGGCTGAACAGCACGCCCCCTGTGGAAACACACTGACTGCCAAGAGGCAGCTCCTGCATTGAGCATCTACCCCCTGGTGGCCAGTGCGCATCATAGCGATAGGTCATTCTGCTGTTCAGTTGATTTGCACATTAGCCTTTTATTATATAGGATTGTATTCTATAGTGCTTATTTACATTCCAAAATTACCTAACTTATGATATGCATTTGCTTATTATCTAGTCTTTCAGTGCCTATCCAAATTCTGTGGAGTTCTAATATAATCAAAGCTCTCATAGACTATATTTTGACATTGTGCATAAGAGTTAACATATCCCTGAAACATGACAGTTTAATACTAGTATGTATTGTTGATTTGCTATAAAACAAATGCCAGAGGCATAGGCACATTTTTATTTATACACATAAAAAAATTCTGGATTGATATACAAAAATTAAGGAGTAGTTAACTGTGACAGTGAGTAGACCCAATGAATAAGATAGTCAGGGCTTTGGAGAAAAACATATACAAATATATTTTTTAGACATTTTGATATTCCTAAAGCATCTGACATATAATATATTCAAGAATTAAATAAGATTAAGTTTTTAAAAAGTTATATATTTGTGTGAGGGTGAGAGAGAGAGGGAGGGGGGTGGGCAGATGAAAAGAAAATGGTAGGGAAAAAAAGAACATAAAGAGAAGTAAAGGTGGTGAGAAGATATCTAAGGATCCTTTAGGAAACACAGAATCGCATGAATAGGAGCTCAGGTTCTGAGGTCATACCTCCAGATCCAAATACCTGTCCCAGAATTATTGGCTGAGATCATTAGCATGTGACACATAATTTTGTTACTTTGGTACCTTCAGTGATAAAGAAGAGATAATATTAGTACCTCCTTATGTTAGATACAACCTATGCTACACATACATTAATGTTCACATTTATGATTCAAAAATATTCATTTTATAGAAGAATTCAAAAAATATAAAATCAATTATTATTTAGTATTTTAATTATGTCCCATTAAATGTTTGGTAAATCAACTAGAGTTTGTAAAATGAAGGTGTATTTTAAATGGACCCAGAATAAATCACATTTATTTGATTGTTAATCTTCTCTCATGATTAAATCTTTACTTGTTAATTAAATGTGACACTATAATGATGATTTATAAGCACTTAATATATAAACAGTCTTATGGTAAGCAATAAAACCAGGATGGCCTACTGCATATTGAACATGATCTCATCCATATAAAATAGAAATATTTAAATAGGAAGTACACTAGCATTATAATCGTGATTATCTCAAAGTAGTGTAAATTGGGAGGTTTTATAATTTTCTGTAGAACTTTTAGTGTTTCAAATTCATTACTTTGGTTATATGATATTATTAGCTACAAAATGAAAAAGTTACATAAAATGTGAAATAATGTTTAAGTGTTTTATATTATTGATGTTACAATTGATTTTATATAATTTAATGAGACTATCTTGGATTAGTTTCCACAATTAATGTTATCATAAAACACATATTTATTAAACATAATAGAGGAATGTATGAAATAAAATTTTAGATGGTTATGTACAGTAAGAACCATCTTAGAAATACATAGTAATTCACCCAACCTGTAATTACCATATAAGCAAACTATGGGTCTTTAAGGAAATTATATACTATTATCATTGAAGATCATCAACCTATATATGGCATAGTCTGACTGAGTATTCTTTGCCATGTAAATTATTAGATCCTTGGGCCTACATAACCTTTTCAAATGTTTATTTTCAATTATTTACTTAAAGAATCGGTGAAACTTTTAGAGAGAAAACTCAGGCTTCTTTTTTGGGCATTGTAGATGTAAGATAGCTAACAGGCATCCAAAAGACAAAGTTGATTAAGTACCTGGAGATAAGAAGATGAAATTCAGTAAACGGATGGGTAATAAACAGAAGAAATAAATTTGGATGTCCCAAAATCAATGGAATTAACCACCTGGAGACAGAGAAAATCTCTTTGAAGAAGTTATAGTAAGAAAGTCAAGCGTGCCCGGATGAAGCTCTTAGGTACTCAGACATCTAGACGTTGAGTACGTGAGGGAGAGCTTGCAAAGAATGAAAGAGGATGGCTAGTGAACTGGGAGGAAAAAGATTGTGGGGGTCAAGGGAATGCTTATGAGGACTTTTGTGAGGAGATATTATAATGTTAAATGGAGAGTGCTTTGTAGATATCATGATATAAGTTTTACTGCCTTCATTGAATCAGGTGGACACATTGCCAGAAGTGATCTGGAGGTTATAAAGGTTTTTGTATAACAGATCAGATAAACTAAATCGAACAAAGCAATATTTTTATTTTTCAATGCTAAAGGCAATCATGTGAAGAACATCAATCATTACAAAAGAATATAAACAAAATGGAAAAAGGTTTCCTTAGCATCACATCCTGAATAAATATTGTGAAGTAAGCAAGATTCAAAATTAATGTAAACTGTGCAAGATGTCAGGAAACTAGTTTGTGTTTAGAAACATCAAGTGTAGTTACTGCTAAGACCATGATGTCTGACTAATTTCATTTATGAATCTCAGCACAAGTAATGTAGTCTCTCTAGGACTTCATGTATTCAGATGTGAAGTGGAGAGAATTATAACACCTACCTCATAGTGTTCTCTGTAGGAGGAAAGTAATATTCACAAATGCTTATTACAATCCCAGCACAGTACTTAATATAGTCAGCCAGGATTCAAATCAGTGCCTCTGACTCTAAATGATGTGTTCTTATCCCTTTAAAAGGAGTTCATGTATTATTAGTTGGATTGTAATATATCACTTAGTTAATATGTTTAAACCTGAAATGCCTATGAAAACTTGATGCAATTATGGATCATCTTAAAGTTGACATCTTGCACTGTAATTCTGAAAATTTCTAGCACAGGCACAGAATTTCGAGTTGTGCCTTTCCTATACTTGTCCTCATATATAATTTCATTGCCCATCTGTACATACCATAACATGAGAATACATTACCATTAAAGCTTCTTCATGTATATTATTTCCCTACTAAAGGATGGTATACCATATACAAGAAGTAGTGTAGATTTGAACTGGCCTCAACATTAAGGTACTGCATTTTATTGGATGTACACTATAGACAAGTTATTTGACCAAACTGAGACAGCATTCTCCTCATTTGTCAATGCAGATAATGTTTACCAAATATTTCATATTTTCTCTTAAATTTGTATCTCCATTTCCAGCTAAGCAGAAGGCAAAGTGAAGTGAAATGAATAGATGTGATATGACATAGAAGGTATAGGTTTGAGTTTCAGTGTGAATTCTTTGGGTGTTCTCTTCCGTGTCATTGCTAGTGTGGATACCCCTTTCTGAGATAACAAACCACAAAATCCCAGACTTAATTCCTGAATTACCTCCTAAACAATAGCTGATAAGTCACCTAGCAGCAGAATTTTCTTGAGAGATAAGATTTTATTATTCTAAAGCACAGATATTTGGATATTATATATTAACATGACAAATCCATGCTATCTTGACAAATACACTTATTATCTACAAAGGATGACAATTCTGTGGGTTGTTGTAAATATAGAGGCACTGTACATGAATAGCCTAGCAAAATGGGCATGTGCTAATAAATAGTAATTATGAATATTATTATTAAGAAGGAACTGAATCTTTTTTGCTCATGTCATAGGAGACCAGTCAAATTGCATTTCATTATAATAAAAGGAAGGATATATTTGTTCTTCCAATATCACATTGCAATATTCTTTATATAAGCATCATTCCAAACATTAAAAGATGGCATTGATTCCAAAGGATACCCTAAAATTAATTACATCAATAAATGTATTTAGATTTAGGCTACATGCATTTTGGTGAAATCATTGAAGTTATGTTCTTTGTTAGGTAATACAGCAACCACAGCCCAGAAATTGAATGTGAGATTAAATTTTAAGCAATATATACCAAATAATCTCAATTACTGGTTTTGCTGAAAAAATTGAGGACAGTGTTTATTTTAATTAAGACATTTGTCTTAAATTGTCAAAACAACATGCCCACTCTAAATAGGGCTTTCTAAATATGTGCACCACTCGCACAGTAATTCCGGGGCACCTACTTGTAGGAACATGATTCAGAAAATGAATAATAAAAACAAACACAGCTGTTAAAGCCAAACCACTTTATCTCTCCAGTTACAATCAGATTTTAAATTTTCCATTATGTTAAAAATTGTATTAAAACGATTCTTATTAGAGAAGTTGTATCCAATATTGTTATAAATTTGCCTTATGCTATTTTTTTTACACAGACTCCAAAATGTGTGAGAAAATTTGAATTATAGTAAAGACTTCTTAGCATAGCAAAGAAAATTAAAAGCTATGCATCTTACTTTCTGTTTCATAGACCCA
Source organism: Vespertilio murinus (assembly GCA_963924515.1). Lineage (NCBI taxonomy): Eukaryota > Metazoa > Chordata > Mammalia > Chiroptera > Vespertilionidae > Vespertilio > Vespertilio murinus. Next base: position 109,742,694 of record OZ004709.1, read on the forward strand.
AAGGAAATGATTTAAGTGTTTTAGCTTTACCTGCAATATAGAATATAGGATAGGGCATTGTTTCATAAAACAAAAACATCCCAAACCTCAACTCACTAGACTAAAGCAGATTTACTATGCTAACTTAAGCATGGAATATACTTTCCATACATAATTTTTGGGATGTCAAACATTTCTAAAGGAAGGAATGCTATCTATTGCTTTTACAGAAATATGCTGAATGACAAATAGGACAGTGACATTGCACCAAAATGTATTTTCCAAATTTGCTTCCTACCATTGGAGAGAAAATCAAGGCTCCGTGTACAGTGTATTCCCAATCCTGCTTCATTCATTACTTTGCCAACTAAAGGACAAAATAAATTAAACCATCTTGTCTCTTCCCCTAAGATTGTATATCTGGGTCTGGAACGGTATTCTTTATGTGAGGAATTAGCATGGAATACTCTGTAGCACTGAATATATAAGAACAACAGTAATAATGATAACAATATCTGCTAACAAGTGCTTTTTAATCTGCTTATTTCTTTCTGAAACAAAAAGACTTTTAGGTGTTTTTTGTTGTTGTTGTTGTTGTGTATTTGTTTGTTTTTTAGCTGTGCATTTGACATAAATAGCCTCTACTAAATTGAGGTACATTTCCTCTATAAAGATTTTATTAAGAGTTTTTATTTTGACCATAAATGCATGTTTTTTTGTCAACTGCTTTCCTGTATCTATTGAGATCATATGGTTTGTATATTTCACTGTGTTAATATGGTCTATCACATTGATTGATTTTCAGATGTTGAACCATTCCTCCATAGCCCTGGAATAAATTCCACTTGGTGGTGGTATATGATCTATTTAATGGACTGTTGAATACAGTTTGCTAATATTTTGTCAAGTATTTTTATATCCATGTTCATTAGGGATATTGGCCTTTAATATTGCTTGTTGGCATCTTTGTCTGATTTTGGTACCAGGGTAATAATGGTCTTATAAAATCAGTTTGGAGGGGTTCTTTTCTCTTCTATTTTTTGAAAGAATTTGAGAAGGATTGGCATTAATTCTTCTTTAAAGGTTTGGTAGAATTCACAAATAAAGCGATCTTGTCTTGATCTCTTTTTTTGATGGAAGATTTTGATTACTGATTTTTTATTTCATCATAATTCAGTTTTGGTATGTTGTATGATTATAGGAATTCATCCATTTCTTCCAGTTTGTCCAATTTTGTGACCTATAATTGTTCATAGTAGTCTCTTATGAGCCTCTTGTGGTATAAATGATATCAAGTAATACATGCTTTCAATTCTGATTTTATTTATTTGAGTCTTTTCTATTTCTTGTTGAGTCTAGCTAAAGGTTTGTAAATTTTGTTTATTTTTCAAAGAACCAGCTCTCAGTTTCATTGATCTTTTCTATTGTCTTTTTAGTCTCTACTCAATGCAGTTCCACTCTGATCTTTGATATTCCCTTCCTTCTAAGTGGTATATTAATTAGTTTTTCATTTTCAAGTCTCTTGAGGTATAATGTTAGGTTGTTTATTTGAGATTTTTCTTGTTTGTTGGTATAGACATTTATCACTGCACACTTCCCTCTTAGAACAGTTTTCATTGCATCCCATAAATTTTGGTATATTGCATTTCCATTTTCATTTGATCTCAAGATATATTTGATTTCTGTTTGGATTTCTTCTTTGACACATTGGTTTTTCAGGAGCAGGAAGGATAGGCGAGGTACAGAATGTCATCAACATAGAAAGTCCTTGGTGCCCAGCAATAAGCAAACTGAAAAAACAAGTGCTGCTGGCTAGGACCTTACCCCCAGGGTGACCTTTCCTCCAAGAGCATGTCAATGTCAGACTGTTTAGACCCCTTTGGAGGAGGAACAAGGGAAGCAGATAACAGCCACATATGACTTCCACACAAGCCCTTGCATGACCACTTCCTTAAGCCTTAAATTCTCAGGACAAGGAGATTCTGACCCTCATCAAATACTCTAAGGGGTGGGGGAGAGGGGACTTGGACCTGTTGAACTCAGAGACAGAGGTGTTTTTTTTTTTTCAAATTAGAGATGGCATCTAGGCCTAAGTGGGTTTCAGGTTCAGGTCCAGGTCCAGAAAGGCAGCAAAACCAGGGGGAGTAAAGCCATGGCTGAAATCTGGGCCAGGTGCATTGACTAATGACTCCCTGTCCTAATGCCAACCAATCAGTAGAGACCACAACCCTGAAAGGACACACCTAGAAAGCGGAAGAATATTATATTGGACCAGTCCTAAAATCCCCACCTTTGGAAAACAGATAAAAGCCCTTAAGTCGAAGGACCCAGTGTGTTCTCCCTCTGTCTTAAGGATGCCCTTCCTTTCCCCACCCCCTTCTTTCCTCAGGTGCACTCTCTGTAGCACATCTGCTCCTTTCCCGCACTTTTTCCCTCAGGTACATCCCTTTGCATTCCTTCTCCTAAGCTCTAATGGCCCTTCCTTGCCTCTGAAGCTTATTTTCTGAGTCCATACAGCCTAGATTTCTGCCTTCTATTATATCTGTGACTTTTTGTACTAATGTGTGCTTTTATTTGAGTTCTTGGCTCTGGATTCTTTCTTAGCAAACTCAAGAACTGAGGTCTAAGTTCACCACCAACGTTATTTACTTAAGAAACTGTCAACTTACCAAAGATTTCTTCTTCACTGTTTTACTTATTAAAATGCTCTCTTCCCCCTTCACTTCTAAATTCTGTCTCCTTTCATTATCTAAAATAATACAAATGTTATTTGTTAAATGTTTCTCAATCATCAGAATGTAAACTCTGAAATATTCTTTATAGTATAGCCATCTCTGTCACTCCCAGTTCTAGTACAGTTCCTTTTATAAGATATTTGTGAAATTAACATTTAAGACTAAATTAGTGAGTTGTCATTCATATGAATGTGCTAATGATCCTAATCAAATGCTTAAAAATACTTCTTCATTCAATCCAAAGAAATATAATAAGCTATAAAGTCCATTAACCTAGGGTATACTAGATGGCGATTTTAATGCTGCTACTATTGAAATTATTATTGTAAATAAAATAGTATAAAGGATTTACACCTCTTGTTTCTTGTTCTCTTTTCAAAATTCTGTTCAGTCTTCCCTTTGTCTCCTTTTCTACTCGAGATTTCCACCTCTCACTGTCTTGATTGCTCTGATGACCTCAATCAAAAGGCAATTACCTGGTGAGGGGAGAAGGTAATTATTCCTATCAAGTAGCAATTCAACACACCTGAATAGACAGCTGCAGTTCTTTCCAGGATGACATTATAACCACAAGATCTGGCTCTGGAAATTTGTGATGCGTGTAAAAATCTATGTGAAGTTGTTGATTTATTTGCAAGTTTTGTGGGACAGTTATTTTGTTTTCACTACAAGCCATATTTCTAAAAGACAGAGTAAATAAGGGTGATAATTGGCTTTGGAGAAATGAAAAGGTTTACTCAAATGTCCACATTTGAATTACAATTCAAAGTGAATTCTAAGCTAATTTTCTAGACCAAAACATCTTACAGAAATTTCACCAAACTATACATTTAGAGAGCTCCTAAAAATTGGAAATAGACAATGCACTGTCACCCAGAAGTAAGAAAAGTAAAATAAAAGTGGCAAATTATTTTTACATCTCAACATTGTCATAGCAATGTCATGCAGCATAAAGCATGTTATAGTTGATCCTTGAACATCGCAGAGGTTGGGGTGCTGATCCCCACTCTCAAAAATACGCATATATGTGTTGGCTCCCCAAAACTTAGCTGTCCCTCAGTACCAGGGGATTTGTTGCAGGAACTCCTGAAGATAATAAAATCCACAGATGCTCAAGTTCCCTGTATAAAATGGCATAGATCAATACATACTGTCCTCTGTTTGCACCCACAAACTTCCAACTGCAGATAGAAAACAGTTCAGATGATTGTCAAAAAAAAAAAAAATCCATCCATATGTAAGTGTACTTGTGCGGTTTAAACACATGTCATTCAAGGATCAAATCTATTTAGAAAAGTGAACATTTTAGAATATTTTTATGTGTGGAAACAGTTCCAGTTACAGGGTTTCTAAGTAGCTACTTGCAACAGAAAAAGAGAGAAGATGCTTTTGCTCATGAATTCTGTTTTCATTTTTGCAGCTTCCTTCAACAATGAAGATATATAGAGTACAGTCTCCTCCCTCCCAGGTTTCTTGGTAACTTCTTTAAAGTGAAATCAGAGCATTGGTCATTGAATTATTGCCATTTCCCCCCTTTAATTACTTATTTGGTTAATTTCGGTTCCTCAGTATCACATAACCTCTATTCAGGGGTGTAAAGTCTTTTGTTCCCCCAGTCTCCCCCGAGCTTAAAAATAGTGCCTAACACATACTTGGCACTCTATAAATATTTATTAGAATAAAAAAAATGTCAATGGATAATATGCAGCTTGGACACCCTGAACATAAAAGAAAACTCCGCCTTTACTGCGTTTGAGTGTTCTTTCTGATGAAAAGAATCTCTCTAGTGAAATAGCTGATTATACTTTTCAGGCAATAAAGCAAGGAGAGAAGAATGAGAAGAAGGCATCTGAGAGAAGAGCTCTGTTGTCTGTCCATGTTTTCCAGAAACAACATTTCTATAGCAGCACGGCTGGTGGGAGTGCCGCCTTTCTATGGAAAACAATGGCAAGTATACTGAGAGTTTCCCACTTTTTTTTGTCTTCATGAGAATAAAATTCAAGTTGAAAATGGAAAATACAATTCAGAATTTTATTCCAAATAGGGGGGAAAGCTCTGTCTTGCCTGTATTTTCTTCAGTAACCACAAGACCTGAAAGTTCCCAGGTTAAGTAGCCATTTTTTTTAAAGCTACCTTTGATTGGCTGCTTTCAATATATCAGATACTCAACAAGATACTTTTTCAGAATTATCTTAATTTTCTCCACAACTCAATTACAAAAACATTATTCCACTTCTTTTCAGACAAGGATTCTGAGGCTTAGGAGGATTCTGTATGTTGTTCAATTTCTGAAAGTGCCAGGATTTGAGCTCTAGAAACTTGCTCTTTTTGCTTCAACACTAGTTTTAATGGGTATGGTCTCAAGTCTGTGAACATTTATAATGTATTACCAATTAAACAGGGAAATACCTTTGTTTGTACTTCAAACTGACATGTCTAAAATCTGTGTTGTCATGCACACTGAAATAAACTGTCTTTATCTAAAAACTGTGACACATGGTTGATAAATCCTTTCGGAGACAACTTGTTTCTCATATTTTTTACCTTGTTTTTTTTTTTTTAATACATTTTTACTGAACTCCTTTTCTTTCTGTGACTGGTTATTCAAGATTCATTTAAGAGGGCTTTTCAGCCAAACCAACCCACAGTCAACGGAATCATGGTTTTGCATTTATAATTAGAGAGTTGGATTAAATCACCTATAACCACCTTTGAGTACCAGCCTTGTTTCCCTAGCAGATTGTATTTACTCTAATGGCAGTCTTATCCCGCTTTATTTTAATTATCTATCTCCTTCATTAGACTGGGAGTGTCTTATGGGAATAGTCTCCACCTTGCTGACTACCACAGACCTGATGAAGATCACTATACTTGGTGCATGGTGTTTACTGAATATTTATTGTAATAATAAAATTAGTTAACAAGCCTCTTTGAGTCATCCAGATAAATTATTCATTGGTGTATAAGAATAACAAGAAGTTAGGCAATTGTTTTATTGTCAAGGGAAATATCACAGAAGAAAGATCCTAGAACAAGAATTGCCAATCCATGGCCAAGTTACATTTCCACAGAAATTTACATCTTTTCCTCCAGCCTCCCCTCATCCCACCCCCACCGCACAACCCAATCTACTGTACATAAAGGACTCAATTTAAAAACTGGGCATGATACATACCAGTCATTAGCTACAGTCCATATAACTCTGGTTTCATACTGTCCCTAATTTCACTGCTGTCAGGATCTGTATTTAACATTTCCAGCCCTAATAAGCTACAACAACCAGTTAGCCATTCTACGCATAACACTGGAGTTAGAGGGTACAAGTGGAAGGGACCACTTAACCCCAAAATAAAGAATTGAAGTAATTTGTAAAACATTTTTATAACGATATAAAGTAAACCGTTCAACTTCTGAGAAATTAAGTTCATTTTATTATCCTTTCAACCAACCAGCAAGCATGCCCTGGGCTCTGGAAAATGAGTGAGGCCATGTAAAATGACATGAACCCTTCCCACAATTCATAATCCGGTCTGAACCGCATCCCTGGGGCTGTGCGGTAGAGCTGCTCTGACACGGAAGGTGATGGTGGCGAGATCTCTGCCTCTCTGCACAGTTGATGAGATTTTCTGAGAAATAGGAGATGGAAAGGTAGAAATAAACTCCCTTGTTCCTTTACTTTAGTACCTGCAGAGGGACAGGCAGTGTACTATGTAGATACTCTGTGTGTTTCCTCATCGATATCATCTTCACTTTATAGTGGTTGGAAACATTGAGTTTAGCAGAAATACGTGAATTGCCATCACTAGCTATGTGGCAAAGCATATGCTAACTTACATGATTCCTCTGTCTCCCAAACCTGAACCTTTCCACAATTCACATAAGTAGTCTCTGAACAGCAGAAGGTTGTCATGCAATTGGTTATGAACTTTGGGTGGAGGCAATAGGAAGGGATACATTTGATTCAGGACCATGACATGATTATGTGGAGATAGATATATATGTTTTGTGTGTGTGTGTGTGTGTGTGTGTGTGTGTTTAAGGAACTGGCAGAGTAAGTAGAACAGCTATTAGGTGAAATGGACTGAAGAGGTCAAGAAGCCTCAAAATGGCTGTCAGTCGCACTAGCACCTTGAGAAGGAAGAAACCCAAGAAATTATTTCTAAAGGCCGTTGATGTGGCTTCTAAAACCAAGTGCATCAAGTCACTCTCAATAATCAAGAATCATTGTACCAAAAACCTCCAATAAGGAAATTAATTTTGGCTGAAGATCAAACAATCAAATAAAATGTTATCTGCAAGAAAAAGTCAGAGGTGATGAGCAAACAGAAAAGCAGAGATAGCTGGATGTCTAAACAGTAGGAGGATGTCCCAAACCCCAGCACTATTTGAATATTATAAAAGCATCCCTCCTTAGGACTGCCATCATGACTCTTCCTCCAAACCTAAATGATAGTGGTGCAAACTTTCTTGTCATGCCTTGCAAGATTCATCTTTTAATTAATTGATTGGTTGGTTAATTATTTAATTAATTAGTTGGTTAATTAATTGATATTGTTGACACTATCACAGATGTCCTTAAGATCTATATTTTAGAAGGCACCGAGTAAAAGAAGGCTGAAATATTTAGAGTATTTTTCATAGTGCCTTTGTTGTTGTTGTCACCTTGTGAGAAATTTGGGACATGCAAATGATCTTTTCCATTCACAACTGGTAAATGTTTACAGTGTGGATCACCTCTTTAGACTCCACAGTTGAGCTTTTAACACGAGTGCTCTTTTCAGATCTTTAATAGCTTGCTGTCAACTTGAGATTTATTATATTTTCATGCCTATGGATACAGTTAAAGGCAACAAAAAGCACTCTTCACACAATTTCCTTCTCATACAAAGTGAGACTAGCTCTATACCTTTTTAAAAGTTGTTGCCAGATTGGTTCTTTAACCAATTTTTTTTCTCTCTCAGAAACTAGAAACTAGTTTTGAGTAATGCACTCATACCAATAGTTTTTTTGTTTTTTTTGCAATAGTCTTTCAGAATATTCTGGTTGAATCATATAGAGATTACAAGTGTGATCTTGGATTAAGCTTTATAAAATTGACTTTTTCAGCAGGAATATAAGTGCAGGGCATGAGATATTTAAAAAACCCTGAAGAGTTCAATCTTTAAATTACTTATGGGTAAGGGGAACATATTAACCATGTTTAAACTGCCAGCTAAAAACCATATGTTTTACTCATATATTGAATATAAAACTGGAACTCATGAACACAAACAGTGGTGTGGTAGTTGCCAGAAGGAAAGGAGTAAAAGGAGTAACCCCCCTTCTCCCATTACGTATAAGGTGAAGGGGGGGATTTGGCTTTGGGTGGTGGTCATATGGTGCAATACACAGTCTTGTAACTTAGAAACCTATATGATCATGTCAATCAAGGTCACCCCAATAAATTTAATTTAAATAAATAAAATAAATTACTTATGTGACTACAGTTTCACAAATCTAAAAAACAAACAAATGTGTCCATATTAGCATAACTTAAATTTTACCTGAATAAATATCAGAGATCATGCTTTAAACACAAGGTTTTCTATTATGCTACCAAAATTGAATACATTTCATTTCCCTCATTTGAAAATTTCATTTCACCAAAATGAAATTAATATGGTCTATTAATTAAATTTAATAATATGTATGTTATGTTTTAATAGTAAAAGAAAATTATTTGTAATTTGCATTTGTTGAAGATTAAAAGTAATAAAAAGTCTATTTGTGGCATTATGAGTTTATTAAAAAAATGGACTTACTTATAACAATATACATTAGATTATTCAACTCAACATTTTATCTTTCTAGATCAGTGTTTCCCAAAGTGTGGTACACATACCCCCAGGGTTACGGGAAGTGTTTGGTGGGGGTACGCGTTGCAGCGAAGTTTGGTGGGGATATGCACTGCACCATGCTTACCTGCGCCTAATTCTACGTTCTCAAGTCAAGACAGTCTTGTAAGATGTGAGATGTGAGATGGTCTGGTGTGCAAATAAATGTTACTTATAATATAACTTTTATTTATATTTTATTATGAGTAATTTTATTGTACATTTATTATTATTTTGTGTATATACCAAAAAAAGAAAAAATAAATAAATTTTTATTGTTATTAAAATACATCCATTTTTTTTGACAGGGGGTACTCAGTGTTACAAAAATTATAGAAGGGGTACACACATGTCAAAAGTTTGGGAAACACTGTTCTAAATGATAAAATAGTATAAAATGACAGGAATAGTTGAGCATTTCAACTCAACAACAGGCATAATAAAGAAAATTAAGAACCAGCCTATATAATAAAAGACTAATATACACATTGTTCCCTCAACCTGGAGTTCAACCAGTAGGGGGTTGGTCAGCCAACTGCTCATGGCTCCTCTCCCTGGAAGGCCCCACCCCTGATTGACCACCCACCCTGAGTGGGAGCAGGGCTGGTCAGCCAATCGCCTTCAGCCTCTTCCTTGGCCAGACTTGGCCAATCGGGGCAGGCCGACCGGACCCCACCCATGCACGAATTCGTGCACCAGGTCACTATTTTATAAATAAAATAGACTTTAACCTTAATAAAGTATCTTCTATGCATTTCTAGGAAAAACAACATTAATGTTAAGTTGACTGTGTTTATAGTATGAATAGTGTTTTGTTGGATAATAAGTGTGGCTTACATATTCACTCATGTCATTATTTTATACTTGGAATGTATACCTTGATTGTAATCACTAGCCAATAAAAATGTATTTTCATAATTTGTACTTCTAAGAAATCAAGCATTTGCCTACCAAACCTTTGAATGTGTTTAATCACATTGACTATTATCACTCTGAAGTTAGAGTAGGTCTACCCAATGTGAAGATGATTTACTAAAAACAATTAAAACATGTAATATATAGTCAGTCTGTTAGTTGACATTAGACTAAAATTGTGTGTGTGTGTTTAACTTGAAAGAACTTAATAATTTAAAAGGTAATTCATCAAACATTTTCTCTGTTAAAATAATAGTGTTTAGAGTCAACCCATGTGTCATTAGATTCTGGGCAGGTTACAGTCTGCCTCTTAGAATTAAAAATGCAGTTTAACATATCATTTCAATAAAATGCAGCAAATATAATACAGGACTAATATGATATATTCATTCCTCATGCAAAGGGATATATATTATTAAAAATTTGACTGGTAATCATAACAGACTAATGACCAAGATTTTCAATCCTATATAATAAAGGGTAATGTGCAAATTGACCAAATGGCTGAATGACCAGTCACTATGACATATACTGACCACCAGGGGGCAGATACTTAACAAAGGAGCTGCACCCTGGTGGTCAGTGTGCTCCCACAGAGGGGGAGTGCTGTTCAGCCAAAAGCAGAATGAGCACAGCTGTGGTGGTGGGAGCCTCTCCCGCCTCTGCAGCAGCGCTAATGATATCTAGCAGACAACTTAGGCCTGCTCCCATGGCTGTCAGTCGGAAATTCCCTGAGGGCTCCCAGGCTGTGAAAGGCCACAAGCCAGGCTGAGGGGGACCCCTCACCCTCTGAGTGCAGGAATGTCTTAAAATGGGCCTCTAGTAAATGAATAAAATATTTATTTGCAGTAATTTCAGTCTTCATAATAATCTCACCATGGGTGATCTCAAGCTTCCAATGTAATATCACTGAACTTGGAATTAGGAAGATAAACATTATTGGGGGAAAAACACAAGAGCAGAATTAATTACTTTTTAAGTTTGGACAAGTCACTTAACTTCTGTATATCTCAGTTTCTTACTTGGTAATATACTTTTGATGTCCCTCTACCATGCTAGAGTGTTGAAGAATTATGTAACTGACAATAATGAAAACTAATTGCACAACTAATTGTCATCTAGGTAGCATATCAGTGGTGTTGGATATCACAGAATTTACCTTTCCCCATGATTTGTTGACAATCCATGAGAGCATTTTGAAGATTATAAGATTGAGTTGCCAATTTTATTTGATTTTAAAAAATTAATATAGTTCATGCATTTATAACATTGAACCAAAGGCAATCAAAAAACAATGAAAAGTCAGACTGGTGTGACTCAGTGGTTGAGCACCAACCCATGAACCAGGAGGTCACCAGTTCATTCCCAGGCAAGGCATATGCCTGAGATTCGGACTAAATCCTTGGTAGCAGGAGGCAGCCCATCAACGTTCTCATTCATAGATGTTTCTATCCTTCTATTCCTCTCCCTTCCTCTTTCTCTAAAAAACAAACAAAAAAAATCAATAATAACATATCTAAACAGAAACAAAACACTGGCAATACTATCTTCTAATAGTTAACATTTTTGTTAAAATGACATTAAATATCCTTAACCTGGTTCCCCCTTTGATTGCCTACCATCCTTTTCGCTGTCACCTGCTCCAAATACCTTGAGATCATTAACTTTCTATAGTCTCAGGGTTTAGAATACTCCGCTATGTGCCCTAAACACTTTCTCTAGAATATCCACACTTCTTTCCTCCCAAACTTCAAGTCTCTATTCAAATATCACCTTAATAAAAAGATCCACAAAACACAACTCTACAATATCCATCCTCCTTCCCTGCTCTATTTTTTTCTTCTTAGCACTCATCTACTCCATGGCATGCTCTATATGGACTTTTGTTCATTGCTGGATTTCTTTGGAAAGTTAATGATTGAGTTTTTCTTTGTATTGCATAAATTGAAGTGCTTAGCAGTTTCTGATGCCCCTACGCACATTCGCACATGCATACGTGTACACACACACACACACACACACACACACCCTTTGGGGAAAGGCAGAGGAAGAGCATCACATGCACGCACTCAAGTGAAACTGTTAGAGGGTATGGACAGTCAATTTAAATGGAATGTATTTACAAAGTTACACCAGTATTACATTATAAATATGAGTATTTTTAATTTTCCTTATAGTGTTTGTTCAGGTGGAGCTAATGTTTTATAAGACATAGCTGGACATAAAGATAATACACAACAGCTTTCGTGGCTCATGGTGGGAAGGGGGAAGGCGGCAGAATTTCTCTCCAAAAATCAACTAATTAACAGGAACACAACTGAAGCTCCCTTCTGTTTGTGTTGTTTGTTGAAAAGAAGATACGGTTATTTGTATCGACTTGTTTTCTAGCTCAACAGCCTGGCTTTTGGCTGTCCGTAAGTAGATTTGTGAGAGATGTGTTGACATTTAATTTATGCACAGCCAAAAATCAATTTATTCAAGACAGAAAAAATTGGCTTTGGTAGAGTAGTTGAGATTATAAATACAAGTATTTTTCCTTGCAGATGGAGAATTCTCATACCGTATTACTTATACCAACTTTATAAACATCTTATAAGAGTGCCATGAATTATAGTACATAGATTTGTCAGTCAATAAAGACTTACGAGAAAATATTAGATTTCAAAATAAGATTACTGGTATTTTATCCTTGCTGAATGCCATAGTAGTAATTTGTTATAGTATCAGTTACCCTTTATCATATCAGAATATTTGTGACTAAGTGGCTTGTTTGGGGGTTGGTTTTCTGCTGTGCATTAATCTTCCTTTCCTTTGCTGCCTTTAAAGTTATACCTTCCTTATTAATATTTAACTCCAAATACTGTCTCCAGGATGCTTTCATGTACATTAATTTGCCTGCAGAAAAAGAGCAGAAGCAGACTCTCCCCTGATTACTGAATTCTCACTTTAAAAACAGTGAAATAAAAGGATAGCAAAGGTGCAAACAGATAAATTATATCATTGGCCTTGGGCTCCATCTGCTACTACCGTTTATAATAAGTAAGTCATAAGGTCAAACGTCCAATTTGCTGTTGATGTCTGCTTGCTGATTTACTTTAGGCAATAAAAACAATTAAATTAGCTATACCCATCCTGCTCTGAGTACTTGTTGATAATCTTCTAATTCAAAGTTAAACATATTGATTTATCGACAGAAAGGGGCAACAATAATACAGCCTAATTTATGGGTCGAAACAATGGTACTATATTTATTGCTCTACCAGGGAAGAAATTAATAGAAAATGCAGTTTGATGTTGTACTGGAAAACTGGATTGTGTTCATGGTGACTCTGATGCAGTAATCTTGGGAATTTTTTTACTTCAAGGCTCAATTTCTTCCTCAGAAAAATAGAATAAAAATAGCATCTATTTCATAGATTCAATGGGAGGATTAGGTAAAATAAAATCTAAATAATCTTTAGCCCAGTAGCTGGCATGCAGCACTGTATAAAACATGTTAGATGGTGATTGAGGTGGGAGTGATGATGAAAAATTGATTGGGGTGCTAAACATCATTCATTTTTAAAAACTCCATCTTCATAATTACCTACTAGAGTGAAGGTTAATTGGAAACTACAAATTTTGAGTAATTTAGAGATATGATCTTTCTGTATATTCTCTGAATTGTCACAGTAGCTGTGGCTGGTATATAGGACATATTCAATAAATGTTGAGTGGCATGTTGAAGTCCATCTGTCATTGTTTTCTCTCTGTCTTGCACCAATGTACAGAGCAATGCCTTAATCAGAATCTCTATCATCTATCTATCTATCTATCTATCTATCTATCTACCTATTTATCATAGTGGCCAGGTGCATGAAATTCATGAGTGGGGGGGTTCCCTCAGCTATTGCACCCTCCCCAATCTGGGACACTTCGGAGGATTTAGACCCAATCCCACTGGCAGTTGGACTTCCCTCTAGCAATCCAGGACCTCTGGCTCCTAACTGCTCACCTTCCTGCCTGCCTGATTGTCCCTAACCACTCTATCTACCAGCCTAATCACCCCCAAATGCCCCCCTGCCAACCTGCTTGCCCCAAGTACCCTCCCCTGCTGGCTTACTCACCCCCAATAGCTCCTACTTGTCTTGATCACTCCTACCTGCCTCCCTGCCAGACTGCTCACACCCAACTGCTTACCCCCTTGTGGCCTGCTCTCCCCAATGGCCTCCCCTTCCAGCCTGTTTACTCCCAACTGCACCCCCTGTTGTCCTGCCCCCTCCCACCAGCCTGATCACCCCCAATTGCCCTCTTCTGCCAGCCTGATCCTCCCTAACTGCCTCTGCGTTAGCCCCGCCACCATTACTTTGTCCAGAAGGACGTCCAGAAGGATGACCAGAAAGTCTCCCGGTCTAATTAGCATATTACCCTTTCATTTGTATAGAAAGATGCCTGGTGCACAGGTGGGAGCTGGCTGGTCTGCCCTGAAGAGCATTCCGGATCAGGGTGGGGATTCCCTTGGGTGGTGGGGCCAGCCTGAGCAAGTGGATCAGGACCATTTTCAGGTTGGCCACGCCCCTACTGGGGTGAGGGTGTCTGCTGTGGGGTGTGGTCATCCTGGGTGAGGGGCTCAGGGCCATTTCAGGTTGGCCATGCCTCCATTGGGGTAAAGGCCCCCTCTGGGGGGCATGGCCAGCCTGGGCAAGGGGTTGAGGGCCGTTTGGGAGTGGTTTGCAAGCCAACCAAGCCCCTGGCTTTGTTTGGAAGAACATCAGGAAGATCTCCCAGTCTAATTAGCATATTACTCTTTTATTAGTATATATATATATATATATATATATATATATATATATATATATATATGAAAAGAGAAACATGCAAATTAACCATCGCTCTGCTACACCACAGCCAATCAGAAATATTATGCAAATTAACCCGACCAAGATGGAGGTTGATTTGCATAAGCAAGCAGAGAAGTGTGAAGCCTGCTACAAGGTGAAGTGTGGCAGCAGAAGGAGCCACTGGAGTGGTGCTCCAGACAGAAGCGAGAACAGATTGCTCTGAGCAGCATGGGAGTGGGGACTTGCTGGCTCCCAGGTGGCTGGGAATGAAGCCAGGGAAGGAAGGCCTATTCTTGCATGAATATTGTGCAAAGGGACTCTAATACAGATATTAGGTATAGGTATAGGTATAGGTATAGGTATAGGTATAGGTATAGGTATAGGTATAGGTATAGGTATAGGTATAGGTATAGGTATACATATAGATTATATATATATATATATATATATATATATATATATATATAGAGAGAGAGAGAGAGAGAGAGAGAGAGAGAGAGAGAGAGATGCCTAAGTAATCATTATGACCAAAGGGCTAGAACTGGTCAACTAGTTGCTATGACATGCACTGACCACTAGATGGCAGATGTTCAATGCAAGAGCTGATCCCTGATGGTCAGTGCACTCCCACAGCCAATCTCCTGCAGCTCCCCCTGCACCCAGCTGGCCCAACCCCGATTGGGCCACAATTGCTGGCCAGGCCAAGAAAACCCACTGTTTCACCAATTCATGCACCAGGCCTCTAGTTCTATTATGATGTTCTAAGAAGGAATTATGAAAATATCTGGCATTTTACCTTCTCCTAAAGGTCCAGATAATACCTCTGTCCCATATAAAAATCACACAGAAAAAAATCTTTCACATTTATGAGGCATTTCAATATATAATACAACTTGACATAATTTCAAAATAGAATATTTAATATTCTAAATGCTCTATTAAATGTGTCCACTAATTTGTAATTATTGTGGTAAACTTCTTAAAGTATCAAAGTAGTACAAAGTAATCCAGTTAGTCAGGCCCAGAGACCAGAGTTAAGGTCTTTTATGCATCATTCAAAATGTGATTGTGTGTGTTCTTAATTTCCATGATACATGTGGAGTCAAAAGACTGTATAGTAAATGAATCGCATTTAAGACATGAAACTGGTGTTCTACAGTTTACAATGTGATTGTAGTGCTTAGCATAGTGATTTGTAAAGTGTCCAATGCTTAAAATATTTGTATGAAGATCTATAACCTGGCTAGAAACTTCTATTTTCTTGGGCTCTGAACACAAAACATGAATAATTTGAATTAGAAATGTTCAAATGAAAGGTATCTCTTTGATGTTGCTTTTCCTTAAGAAGTCTCCAATGCAAACACCAGTCTGGGATTATGTTGAAAAGGGCAGATGACCCCCTTTTCCTACGTATGTGATCTTTGGCTACTCCAGCTGAAAACTGAAGCTGTCTTGTGTATGTCTCAATAGAAAATGTAGAAGTAAATTTATATTAACAGTACAAATTTATTAAAAGTTTAGCATGTATTGTTATACAAAGCAAACTGTTTGCTTTGAATATAACAGTCGGATTCATTAAGAACAATGAAAGGAAAACTTACTTATTATTAAAGTGAAGATACTCTCTATAAAACATATAGGTCAATATCCAGAAATAAATTTGGGCAATCTGCTTTCTTTCCATTATAATATACTGTGGTTCAAAAACTTCTGAAATCGGATTGTTAAAGAGAAGGCATAAAACTGCTGATTCATTGCTTTTCTAATAATGAACAATGATGAGTAACTATAAATGATTATCATGGAACAGAGCGAGTGATAGCTATAATGAACACATAGGGGGTACATTTCCAAAATAGCATGTGCCATATGTATGCACAAAACCAATTATGCAAGTAATGTACACATCACTCATACCATGTTTTGCAAATCAGCAAACCTTTTAAAATCCCTTCTAATGAGAAGTTTGCTGATTGTTACCCAGGGAAAATTAAGAAGAAACTCAGTAATACTTTCTAGAGAAATGTATAGCTTTTAGTTCTCTCTCTCTCTCTCTCTCTCTCTCTCTCTCTCTCTCCCTCTCCCCCTCCCCTCTTTCCCCCCTCCCTCCCCCCTCTCCCCCTCCCCCCTCCCCCCTCTTCCATTTCTCCATTTATCTTCTCACTCTCACTCTCTGGGTCTCTTTAGGGATCAAAAATATTTGTAAATTAGATTTATAAACCATTTTCTCCATAGTTAGTACTCAAATCAGGCATCTAACATGTCAGAGCACTCTTTCATGGCTCTGGAAATAATGATCTAGCTTGCAGCCTTTTAAGAAGAAAGGGATGGGCATCTTCATTTTGTTACTACATGTTGATTCTTACCATTGCTTTCATCCATTGCTTTAACTATGCCAATTCTTCTGCAAACTCTAAATGAATGTGCGATGTTTTTACAAATTGGGACAAATAAAACAAGGCTACATGGTTTGTGAATTGAATTTAAATTTTAGTCCTCTCACTTTCTAGCTAGGGAATTGTGATACAACCAAAGCAGAGTTTACTATGTCTTCCTATATTTTCCCCACTCTATGTATAATTTTATTAAGACATTTATTATTCTTTTTTTAATTATCTGCTTATAAATGTGTTTTTGCAAACTAGGCCTTGAGTAAGGATACGACTTTATTAATCAGGATATCCCAAATTCATCTTATAATACCTAGAAATTTAATAAATGTTTAATAAGTGAGTAGACTCCTTCATATCTCTCTCTCTCTCTCTCTCTCTCTCTCTCTCTCTCACACACACACACACACACACACACACACACACACACACACACAATAGTGTCAGGAAATTATTTTCTGAGAGTTAGATGATATAATGTGTGATAAACCATGCACTTGGTTTGGTATACAGTAAGTGCTCAATAAATGATAGTCAAATTTACTTCTTAATGGTATTTATTAGTCTTTCCCAAGGCCATTTTTTCTTCTATTAAGTAGCCATATTAATCTTACAAATTAACTTCCATTTCTGATTCACTTGTTAGGTCATTTTAGTACACTATTAAAATATAATCTACACTCATTTTCCCTCATTTAAATAAAACATGAACAATGCCTTATCTTTTTAGTGTTGGGTCATTTCCGATTTTTAGACAGCCTTAAATGTGTTGAATATATGACAGAAGCAGGTTCCTTGAAAATGCTTTCCTCCAATTAAAATGGTTTCACAGTTTTAATTGTTTTCTGCTATTACTATTTGGGGTCATGCATACCATTCTCTTATGACAGCAATAGTAACTTCTATTTACCCTACTTACCTTTGAATGTCTTACACTTTAATTCCAAAGGAAAACATTATATTTCTTAAAAATTTAAAGATACTGACTGATTGAGGTTTATAAATACAAGGTGTGGTTGTACAACCACAAATATAAATGATATAGTTGTTTGATTACTGGGTTTGTAAAAATGGCAACAGTCACAATCACCTGGACTGTAGATAAAGAGAATTTCCTTGTAGTTTATGTAGAAACAAAAAATACTAGAAGGATTGTAAGCCCTTTAGCTATTTCACACAATGTTTATTTCCTCCTTATGCATACTTTAGAAAAATCTGGCCAGTCCAATTGTGCTCATTTTTAAGAATAAGCACAAAATAATCACTAGTTTGAAAATGATCACATAACAGTTTCTCATAAACCATAGGAAATCTAACATCTACTTTGATTCTGGAATAGGAGAAAAATAAAGTTATTTTATAACTTTTCGCTGGTGTTTATTTTACATTTTGGAAGGTGGCAACTTTAATGTGAATCATAGGTAACCCCTTTGTTCATTGTAATATTACAAAGACACATTAAATCTTTAAAATCAAATAGTTTTTATGCTTTTGCCTTCAAAGAATTTTGCATATGAATATGAGAAACAAACAACATAAAATATTCCTAACCAAATTTTCCCTTGCTTGCTGTTAACTTTAATTTTGTTTAGCCAAAAATACACACAAGTTGATATTCAACAATACTAAATTGACTACAATTTTGCCTTCTCCTGAGGAATATGTTTCATTATCTACTTACACCCATCGTTTCTGAATAAAGAGGGTATTTTGTATTTTGGCAAAGGCATAGAAGGCATGAAACTTCCCTAATGTAATTTCAGCTAATTAAAGACTCGTTAGGAAAGAAATAGAAATGAGAATTTGCCTGAGAACTTGCTTAAGTAATTTTAATTTTTAATCATTTTATTCTCTTACTAATTAAACAGTTTGATGGGTATCTATAGGCTATTTACCTAGTTTTTTTTGTATCGTATCCTACAATTTAATATGTGCTCACTAATCAACTCATGCTAGCTTCTGAAGGTATTCTGATTTTTCCCTTTTGTTGCTGTTTAGTTTCTAGTAAAAATGCTTACATTTCCCATATAATTTTACATACTCTCCTTCACTTTCACAAAAATAGAATTCTGGTGAACCGCAATATTCAAGGAACAGATAAGATGGAGCAAAAGAAGCCAGTAAAAGGGACAACAAAAGTGGTAAACGACAAAAAAAAAAAAAAAAAAAAAGAACAATCAGAAGAGATAGGCATGATGACACCATTAATAAATCATTGCTCGAAAAGTTAGATTTAGGTTTGAATACAAGCTCGACTACCTATATGAAATGTGCCCTTGACTGGTTTACTTAGCTCTCTTAACCTTAGTTTCACAAACTATAAAGAAGTTATAATACAATTTAACTTAAATAGTTGTGAGGACTAATAATGCCAAGTAATATGCATTTATCACAGGTTACTACTGATCATGGCGCATGGTTGCACCTGTCAGCTACCTTTGGATCGCCTTTAGTTAACCATGGCTTTTACTCCAAGGCGGGCCATGCCTGCCTGGTCATTCTGTAACTGCTTCCTTCCCATGCCCTGGAGTTTATTTCTGCAATATCAAACCCATATTCCCATGGTCTTAAGTTTGTGTAATACTACTATAATACTACTAACTGGATTTTCTTTCTATTTGGGGATTTTTTTTGGGGAGGGGGCAACTCCTTGTTGTTCTTTCAATACTTAGCCTGAATATTGTTCCTTCATGTGACTTTTCTTGATATAGCCTAGAAAAAATTTGTTTTATTTCTGAGTTTGCATAGAAACTTATTTAAGCCACTGAAATTGGATGTAATTTTCTGTTTATACCTGTGTCTCCCAGCTAGACCATTGTATTGATCTTTCCTTGTTTCTATGAGGTGCTCAAAGCTGATTCTCAATAAGGTTTGTTATTTTATAGTGAATTGAATATAACTATTCTACTTCTATTTTGTATGCTTAGGCATGCCCTGCTGTTTTGCCTATAAAATTAGTTATGAAATGATTACTTTGATTTAAAAATCTGCCTTTCCTCTTTCTTTATTAGTTATCCTTTAAAAATTGAGAATGTGATAGATGTGTGGCGAACTTTGTATATTGCTTGCCTTGTTCATAGACCTTTTGCCTTTTACCATAAACTGAAAAAGGTGGCCTCTGAATTGGTACATTTTCAGGAGGAAACAGACTGTCATCATTTGGAATGCATTAGTGGAGATTTTATTAGGCGCCTTAGGGACCTGATAATAATATCTAAACTCATTTATTTAGGTCAGCACAACCATTGGCGATGCAGATGGTGTGAAAGTCAGTATCATCAGAAGGGCTGCACTAGTTGTAACAACAATTCCTTGAGACATTTGCGCTTACTTGAGTATATAATCATAACAATTGCCATTTGTTGAGCACAGATTATGCCGTTGATCTATGCAAAAACATTGCATATTATTTCATTTATTCCTGATAACAACCCAAAAATATAATTTAAAGTTTATTTGTCATATGAGAAAAATCTGACTTCTAGTGAAGTCCATGTTCCACACAGTTAATAGGTAATTAACTGAATATCCGAACCACAATCTCTCTGTTAAAAAGCACAGCCTGGATGTGATTGAGCATTCGACCTATGAACCAGGAGGTCACAGTTCTATTCGCAGTCAGGGCACATGCACTGGGGAGTGAGATTGATCTCCAGAGTGGGGAGTGCATGAGGCAGCCAATCAATGTTGTTTTTCCCCCCCTCATCATTGATGTTTCTAACTCTCTCTCCTTTTCTGAAATTATATATATATATATATATATATATATATATATATATATATAATGTTTTTAAAAAACACATAATATGAACCATCTCAGCCTTATGAAGATTTTAGTTTACATAACATTATCTATGAGTTATTTCATTTTATCCTTTTAAGAACTGTTATATTTCTTTTTTAAAATATATATTTTATTGATTTTCCACAGAGAGGAAGGAAGAGGGAAGAGATAGAGAGGTAGAAACATCAATGAGAGTGAAACATCAACCAGCTGCCTCCTGCACAACCCCTACCAGGGATGTACATGCCTTTAACCGGAATCAAACCTCGGACCTTTCAGTCCGCAGACTCATGCTCTATCCACTGAGCCATACCGGTTTTGGCAAGAACTGTTACATTTCTTTAGATTTGCTGGACAGTGTACAGGTAAAAAAATCATGCTGATAATCAGAATATGGTTTGCATAAACATTCTGTTTGGTCATATGCCTGATATTAGAAAATGGAATTCTATAGTTACATGGAAACTTATTTAATGAAAAATGCTCATGTGAGATCAGAAGAAAGCAATTTGTGATCAGATACTCTTATACTAAATCTTCACTGACTTCTTTCTAGAGTGTAACTTATGTTAATATCATTAAAATATATTTAGCTATATGTACTATGGGTACTCCAATAATATATAATTATTTTAAGAAAACAGATAATATAATTATCTCAGGAAAACTGACATATAATTATTTTTGGATATCTGAATCATTCAAACATGATTCAGAGATATCTGAAGATATAAACAGTGAGTCTTAGAGCTTATTGACAATAACTTCACTGAATTTAAAACACACAAACAACACAGGAAAAATAATCTTAGAAACAGTGAGTTAATACCATATAAGAGCTGCATTTAAATTACTTGTATCAGATAAACTAAATATATAAAGCACATATTAACAGATCAAAGGAAAATAATGGACAAAAATTCAATAACAGTAGGGAATTTTAATACTCTATTTTTGAAAATGGATAGATAATCCTGTCAAGAAATCAATAAGAAGGGGGCCATGTGCCCAGGGTGAGCCGTGTGTCCCAGGGGAAGCAGTGGGACCCGGGGGTAGGAGCAGTGTGAACCAGAGGAGGAGCAGACTCTATTCATGTGGTCCTGAGATAGTCACCATAAAACAAGCAGACTGCCAAATGAGGAGCGGATTCTATTCATGTGGTCCTGAGATAGTCACCATAAAACAAGCAGATTGTCAAATGACAGTGGGGAGGGGAAGGAGACCTGGGGGGAGATAGGAGAACAACCAAGGGACTGGTATGCATGAACATAAGTACAACCAACGAACACAGAATTCTGGGGAGGGAGGGCATAAATGGGAGGTGGGGGGGGGCAATGGTAAGCTATGTACACATATAATACCTTAATAAAATAAAGAAATCAATAAGAAGTCAGTGGACTTAAAATACAAGTTAAATCAGATGTACTTAACAGAAGTATACAGGACATTATATTCAACAACAGCAGACTCACATTCTTGTTAAGCTCACATGAAAAGTTTTCTAGGACAGATTATATGTTAGGCCACAAATAAGTCTTCATAAGTTTCAGACTGTTGAAATCATATTAGGCATCTATTCTGACCACAGTAGAATGAAACTCAAAATCAATTACAAGAAGAAATCTAAAAAAAATCACATGTACATAAGTATACTCAGTGTGTGCCTAAACAACCATAGTCAAAGAAGAATTCTAAAGAGAAATAAAATACTATATTCATTATGTTCTGCACTTAAACTATCACATAATTTTATTTGTCAATTATGCCTCAATAAAACTGAAAAAATTAAATTATACCTTATTAGTGTATAGGCAAATAGATTAAAAATTCTGAACTTGACACAATATGGTAAGTCTTATCTGAAATAAAAATATTTTAATCTAAAAGGTAAAACTAAAATTTTAAACATATTTTAAGTATGTCATAAATCCATTATAAGTAACAGATATAGTTGTTTTAAAATGATTTCTTTTTTTCTTATAAATAACTATGTTTTTCTTTTACAAGCAAAGGTTCTACTTCCTTTTTTTCCATTTATTGGCAAGAATTTTATATCATTTAAGAATTCAACTATTCAACAATATTTATCAGACATTTCTTATTGTCAGGTACTGTGCTATAGATTTTTACTTAGAGGTATAATAAAGTTATGCTTTAGCACCTGATATTTAGGACTGGAAAGTCTAAGAGTTAGTAATTATGATGATAACTCTCTTTAAATTAAGTTTTAACTTAAATCCCAAAGTAATCAAACTTTCAGATTCGATTAAAGGAAAGGCCCATTCTGGTTAATGTGATTTTTATTAATTAAGAAACCATTAAGGAATAACTGAATGAAATCCTGCACCATAAATTGCCAAATTAATTTAAACTGTTAATCATATTCAGTTCCTAATGCTTGGGGCAAATTCTAGGTTCTAATGTGCATCTGCCTGTTTTTTGTTTGTTTGTTTGTTTGTTTGTTTGACATCTCATATCCCATTAGTTATTCTGCTACTTTCTTTCCAAAAGTTCTTATGCAAAATCTAAAATAAAATATATATCACAATTTCATTTTCGTGTTAGATTCTGTTTAAAGTTTCAGTAAAATGAACAGCACAGATCAAACAAATAAAATATTCTCTAGAAATAACACCAGAAATATGAGGGGGGAAATATACACATGAAAATAGAAAAAGAAGTCATAAATCAGATGAATTTTATTAAATGTTATTGCTCAAGTGGCAGTAAGGAGATATTTAAATCTGAGGAGAAATAGCTTGGAATAGTGGACATTTGTTGGTTGCTTATCCAGCACCTGTTTCCTAAGATCTGTCTCCTTTTAAGTACTGAGAATTTTCTTTGATTCTCTTTCATTTTCCCATATTTCCCACTGCTTTGGTGGAAGCTGGCATTACTCAACTTCCAGAGGTGGGCTCTGCTTTACTGAAGGCCAATAAAGGCAATGCTGTCCACTTCTCAATAAAGTTTGGTTCAGGCAAAAAGGTCTACATACCATTAGTCCTTGTCATCACAGATTTGTTCAGGGCCAGCCACATGACCTTCAAGGGGAGTGTGCTGAAGACTCCAGGTCATGAAGTTCCACAAGTCTCAAAATAACTACACTGGACATGTTCTTGCTCCTTCCCTGCATGTGGAGCTTAAAATTGCTATGGCCATTTTGCAAACATGAGGAAGTGTAGTTAAGGATAAACTGACCTTGTAGAATGTACAACAGAGATCTCTCATAACATCCTTGAGACATAGTGCTTGTTAACTGTTGACTGCCCAGTTATATGAGCTGATAGGTCCCCTTTATTGCCTAAGCCATTTTACATTGCTTTGTCTGCTATTTGCTACAAGAACAAAAAGCCTTAAAATGATACCCAAGAAATCTAAAGATAAAAATAGAGGGCATTATTAGGATGCCTTTTCTTAAAAAAAAAAAATCACTCTACTATGTCATGCACTATAGATAGATCACTTTTCTGTGCAACCCTCCTATAATAGTTTCTCACCAATCCATTTATTTTTATCCTTTGCTAACATATGGCTATAACATTATTAGTTTACTAGAAGTCCAGTATATGAAAATTCATGCCCTGGAGGGGTGTCTCTCAGCCCGGCTTGCCCCCTCTCACAGTCCAGGGGCCTCAGGAGTGAGAGGTGACCTGGCAATCAGGGGAAGGTGATGCCCCCATCACACCTCTGCTGCTGTGACTGCCGCAGCGCAAGCCTTGGCCAGCCCTGGTTACCTGAGCCTTGGTGGCTAGGCAGCTTCCGAGGCTTGCCTGCACCTTGGGCCAGCCCTGGGCAGCTGGGCAGCTGCCATCCTAGACTTGCCTGTGTCTCGGGCTGGCCCTGGGTGGAGGGAGGTTGAGGGGACTGGAGGACTCCAGAGGCAGGCACACAGAGCAGACATACCTGCCAGGGGGTGGGCCTGGCCATGTTGTGCTCCTACCACCCTAATGGGGCTGAGGGGACTGGGTGCTGCCATCTTGTGGCTGTGGGCACTGCTATATTTGAGGGTGTGGCAGTCAATTAGCATATTCCTTCCTTATTTGCTGTGGGTGCCACCATCTTTGTGAGGACCTGGTGGCCAATTAGCATATCCCCTCTTTATTATATAAGATAAATAAAATGTAACATGTATTATTCTCAGTCCAAGTTACCAACGCTAGGTTTGCCTAACTCAATATAGATTGTATAAACTATTTTAGGAGAGATTTTTATTGTTCAAAAATTTTTATTCTCATTTTCATCAAATTTACCCTAAAAATAACCCATAGATGCTCATCTAATAATCCTTATTTGCCAGATAATAAACATTTTAATTGTGAATTGCCATATTTTTATTATTTTAACTTATAAACTGACATTTTATTATATGTTTTAAAAACACAATAATATAGTTGCAGGGAAGGGCTAAAGATGGGAGCATGTTTGAATTAGGTTTCTTTGTTTAAGATAATTAAAATAGACCAATAAACACTTGTTGGACTCAGAGATCTATCACAGGAAACTAGAATAAAAATTTTTCCCGTGATGCTTCAGTTTATAAAACTTGGATACAGATCTTTACACCATGAACCAGTTTTGTCAGTGTTCAGTTTCTGGAGTTCATCCTCACTTTCCTATTGTCTGGAACCCTTGGCTATGAGATGAAATTGACAGGCACATTCCCATTTTGGCAATCAGAAATCAGTCAGGTTTATTAAAGCATATTAGAAATTCCAGAATGTTTGCAAAACTATTATTATGGTAGAGAAAGTACATTTGTATTTCTACAACTTGAACCAGTCTGCCCAAATTGTTTAAAAGTAGAGGATGGAACCCAGAGATGCATTATTTACAAGAGTTGTGAAGGCATTAGGAAAACAGGCTTGAAGTGCTGCATTTGCATTAAAGCACAGCTTTACTGCCCTCCAAGCAGTGCCTCTCTTGAAATGGAAATTGTTAATAAATCTAGCACTTTATGGCTGTGCCTTGTAAAAAGCTTTCTGAGGGGAGGAGGGACCATTTCCCCTTGATGGAGCAGCGCTATCATTGTTCAGCTACAGCAAATGGAGGGATGGCTGGGGAATCAGCAGCACACCATGATGTTTCAGATTGATGTGTTTATCACCCATGGAACGTGGAAGAAGCCCTCCTGGTCTTTTTAATACTCTTTCGTGGAGGCTGAACTTCACATTTCCTGTTTTTATGTGAAAGGGTTTTAAAGGGACTCCAGCGTTCGGGTGCATTAACCATGGCTGTGCCATGCACAGCAGTCTTGGCATCTGCACAGGCCTCCGTGTCCCTGGTAGATCCCACGCCACTGTGGGAAACGTGTCATTATCATCAGATGATCCTCCATGTGGAAAAGCCCAGGGTACGGCAGCTTCTGCTTTGCTAAGGGCAGCATTTCCAAATGCTGTATATTAAAAATAATAGCAGTCATGAAAAATAACAAAAGCATTTGAAGTAAATCAGAGATAAAATAGAAATATAATACGCAGGCTTATGTGAAAATATAAAAATAAAAAGCTTTTCAACTTAAACATCTGAGAATTTGAAGAGTACCAATTGCAGGCAGGTAATAATTCCCTTGCATAGCCTCTTTGCTACCTATAATATCATTGTTCTTATCTAATTTTAATCAGAAACAAAATCTGGAATAACCCCCTTCCTGCCCCAGCAACATAATTAGAGATAAATGGCAGCCTGTGTCTCAAAATTTTCTAATTTGTACATAGAAAAACCAATTTCTAAAATATTTTGAGCTTCAATATTATTCTTTCATTTATTTATTTGTTTGTTTGTTTGTTTGTTTGTTTTACATTTTTGTTCAGCAAATAACTACAGATATATGAGGCCAGTATCTCAGGAAAATAATATAACTACTCCTCTCTCCCACCCTCCCAGCCCCCTGCCACCTGAGTCATTTGGTTTCTACTGCTTTGAGGGTTTTACATATTTATATACAAAAATAACTAATAAAAATAATGACTTCATCTTCATGACAAAATTTAAATAAGATAAAAGTTATTTACAGAGACTTTGAGATACTTTGCCTGGTTCCTCTGACTTGTTTGAGAATAGAATGTGTATTACTGAATCCTGTTAAAGCTGAAGTCCCTTCCTGAATTAGAACAACAACAACAACAAAAACACACAAAAAAAGACCAGCAAAACAGTATTGTTTCTAGATCACCTGTCTGATTGTGCCAGTGCCTCAGGAGTAGTTAACCAGTGCTGTCACTTGGCTATTCATCCTATCCTACAAGAGAAGGCAAATTGATATGGAATAAAAGAGCACCTTATCTAAAAGCACATGCAGGTATCTGTTATCTTTTGTCACAAAATAGAGGAAGGGAAATAGGAACTATTATGACTGTATATCATATCTTAAATTGTGGCCTGTCAAATTTATCATAGAGTGGTGTTTTTTAATCTCCATTTTTAACAACAAAATATCTTTGTAGTTATATTTTCTCTTTCATTTGTATCTTTGTTTATCTGTGCATTCACTTGAGCTTGATTCTAGCAGATTTCTGTCTAGGCAATGTAATGTTTCTGTCCTTTCTTTTTTCTTTCTGTCTAAATCACCCCCATTACCTTCCAGAAAAGTTGGCAAACTTTTTATATTATTCAAATCTCAGGTTAACTGATCCACCATCTGATGAACTTTTTCTCCTATTGGTTCCAGGAAATCTTGTATTATAATAGTATTTGCTATGCTGACCAAACTAGAAACATCATTAGTTCCTTTGAACAAAGGTCAAACATTTCTTCTAATTACTCTCTTGGCCATAATAATTATTTATATTTTACCAATATACATATGGCACTCTTCACATTAGCAGTTGTCAATCTGAATACAGCATTGGTGTCAAATGGAGATCTTTAAAATATATTCAAATGACTGAGTCCTACTAGAGAGATTTCAATTCATTTGGCCTGGAATAAGGTTATAGTTTTGAAATATTTTAAACACTGCATATGTTTCTAATATATAACTAGGTTTGAAAACTACTGTACCTGATAGTAATTCAAAATAATAAGGATTCTCATTGTAACCTATGTCTAAAGCATGTCTGGTGCTCAAGTGGTACTTAGCAATAGTATTTGAAGGGACTGAGTTGAAGAATGTTCTCATTTGAATAATAATAGAAATGGTATCTATGATCACTGAACATTTTAAATGGGGTTTATAGATTATAAAACACTTTCATTTGTATAGTCACATTTCTTTGTGAATATTTTGGATAGAGCAGGCACCTGAATTTAAACAAAGCTGTGGGTAAATAGCAAGATACTGATTTTGTGATGAGATGTATAATATTCTCTGAAAAACAAACTAGAAACATCATTAGTTCCTTTAAACAAAGTTCAAACATTTCTTCAAATTACTATCTTGGCCATAATAATTTTTTTCAAGAGCAACATGTATCATTTTAACTATATACACACATGGTGCGTTTTATATATTTATAAGAGGCCTGGTGCATGAAATTTGGGCACTGGGTAGGGTCACTCAGCCTGGCCTGCACCCTCTTGCAATTTGGGATCATTTTATTATATAGATGTATGTGTATATATAAATACTATATGGATATACATGTCATAAATACACATATATACCTGTTAATATTTCCATATATTTTTGAGGCAAGGTAATTTTTACAGTTTATGAAAAATGTTTAAGTAAATTTTTTTCAGAGTGAGTAATATGGGCATAGCTGAGAGTATTTTCTCTGGGTCAGCTATAGCACTCAACCATTAATATATCTTTTCATGTCATATTGATCTCATTCTACTCAGTCTCCACTGGCACTTGAACTAAAACAGTAATTTGATTTGACATCTCAATTGAGAAAGCTATTGAACCCAAAATCAATTATCCACTGATAACTACTTGAATGTCTTCTACTTCTCTACCTTCTACCATCACTACCTAATCCCACCACAGATTCTCTTCATTGTTAAATTCTCAAATAGAGAAAATATGTAAGAAATTAGAGCATTTATAGAACAATCTTAAATTCATTATAGTTATCTATATAATTCATAAATTTATGAAACAAATATTTAGGTATCCAATAGATGTCACCCATCATTTTTGGTTCTGGGGACACAACTTTAAAAATAGAGAACAAGATAAAATCCCTTGTTAATATGAAGGTATCATCCAGGGAAGATGGGCAGAGTAGGGGGTAAATGATAAACTAGAATTTTTTTTTCAGAAAACAATTGTACTAAAATAAAACTAGGTAATGAAAAGAATATAATAGGGTTAATACTATTTTATTTTATTTTCATATTTGATATCATGTGCAGAGATCTACAGAAATAATATCAATTAATATCAAACTATAGTCTTTGATAGTGCCTTACTCCTGTTTTATTAATTTGCCTATTCACTTTTACACCTTGATCCATTGCCATTTTGTTCTCTCATCTAAAAGTGGCTATTTTAATATACTCAGTGCATATCATACTACTTGCATCTGTTCTTATAGACCCTTTTTGATAGGATGAATTGATTGAAGTTAGTCAATAGATCTCATTTTATTTTTCACTATTTTCAAACTTAAAGCTTTGCTTTTCTACATGTACACCAAGACAACTTCTTAAAGTTTGGCGCATCATATGAGAAAGTATATTTTTCACATTTTACTCATCCATTCTAGGAGTTGTACTTAATATAACAGTCTTCAGATAACGTGATCAGTTACATATGCAAAGTATATGCAAAATTATGTTTTTCCTATTACTGTTCTTTGAATCATAGATTCTTAAGATTAGAATTACATTATAATTTTATATATTATAACATATGTGCATAGAACATTTGGACATGTCTAAATAATACTAACTGGGAGATAATCCAATGCAAAGTTGGACAATTTTGACTATTAATTTTAAAAGTTCTTTTTTTTATTATTAGAGGAAACTATCCAGTGAAAAAACGAAAATGGAAAAGATGAATGGCAAAGGAGTGTCTAAGTAGAGATGCTGCCATGAAATAGCTTTAGAAAAATAGAAATATGTTACCGTATTTGCCGGCGTATAAGACGATTTTTTGGCCCTGAAAAATACCGTATTTGCCGGCGTATAAGAGACTGGGCGTATAAGACGACCCCCTAACATTTCCACTCAAAATACAGAGTTTGTTATATACTCGCCGTATAAGACTACCCCCCCACTTGGAGGCATATTTTTCAGGGCCAAAAAATTGTCTTATACGCCAGCAAATATGGTAAGTAGGAAGCTCAATTGGAGACAGACACAAAGTAAGAATAAAATCCATCAGTCCAAGTATAGTGAGAGTAGGGCTCTCACAAATTTAAAGGTAAAGTAACAGAGAAAGACATTTACTCTCCAAAGACAAATATGTTAGAAGTAATTATTTTTATCCTCATATTTATAACCAGAAAACATTACATTATGATTAGGCTGATGACATAGTCTAAAATCCTCCTTAAACTGCATCAGGAACTCACTGTCTTACATTACATTCTACCCATGAAAGAAGTGGGGTTCCTTTTTGTCATGTTTGCAAAATAAATGGAAATGTAACTTATGGAGGTAAAGCACTCATGATGAGTTGTGTTGCAAAAGACTAAAAAATGTTTCTGTGGAGAAGTTAGCTTTCAGGCTGAAAATAGGAAAAAGTGCAGAGTCAACTCTAAGACCCAGCAAGGAATTATGCTATACTCTAGGTTCCCATACTGTCTTTAGTAAGCATCAATGACAGACAACGTCAAGGCACTTTCTGGAGGGAGAAAAATGTGTATCACTTCAGTTGTCACTGCTAAATATTCTCATATTTGTAAATGGAGGTTGTGGAGTAGAATTGAGATTATGTTGTGGCAATGTTAGGAACTGATTTAGAGAAAGTCTTAATGATAAAAATTAATAATTCTATTATTTGAAGTGGGGCCTTATGATTTTTAGAACAAGTTGAGAACAGAGAAAGCCAATGAGGAGTTGCTAAGAAAGAAATATAAAGCAATACATATAAAATTAAAGAAAAACCTGAACCTTTGACAAAGATGAAAAAAAAAGAATTAACAGGAAACAGAATATAAAGAATTCTACAGAATATGAATAGTGATAAGAAAAGGTATTTTATGATATGGTAAAATTCTTTAAAAAGCAAACCAATTTTTAAGCTTGTTGGAATGGAAGGATAAGACAAGGATACTAGACTACTACACACACAAAATCCCCACTCACAACTAATATGAGTGACAAACATTTTTGTTGTTATTGTTGTTAACAAAGACAACTATAGCCCTGCTTTGCTCCTCACATGTACTACACAAAAGCAAAGAAGAACATGTTAGATATCCATTCATAAAATTGCCCTGCTTCCTGGCAGAATCTAATGCAAAACGATCCTCCTACTTCCTTAAGCCCTTTCTAAATCACCCAGCAAACACCCTGTATCAACCCATCCTAACTTCTTAGGAGACACCCCATAGTTCACGGTGGTGAGTGGTCTCCCTTGTGGCCACACATTAGTGAATCTAACTAGTCAATACTAGCTATGCTTTGCAGAATACGCTGTGTGTGTATCATGAAAATAGGAAGGATTTTTAACTGTTGGCAGCCTCTGATATGATATGGAAATGTAGAAATTAATTACAGGAATTGAAGTGTTGTTTTTGGAATGTTCCTTAGGGAAAGGGTGTCATTATCAGGTCAATCTACATTTCTTTCTCCTTTGTACTCACATTGGGGTCTCCAGGTCAATGATAGTAGTTGGAATAACTGGGATAACCCATAATTGCCATTGCTATCTACTGGGCTGGAAATTACTTCTTGCCATCTGTCTTATGTAAAGCATTCCCTCAAGGCAAAGGCAAAAATTTTACTCCTCCTACTATAACTTACTATTTTTCTTTTTCCTCTCACACTTCAGTCACTTGATCTCTCAATTTTCTCCAGGTTTAGTTTCCTTTTGACCCATGTGTTTCTTGTCCAGTCCAGACACCAAGGTTGAAAGTCAGAAGCACTCTTCTGTTAACATTCTGAAGGTCCCATAGCTACTTTCCACCAGCACATTCAACATGTATTATTAACAAAATCAGTTGGCCTTCAAATTCTTTCAGAGATTTCTAGTGTATTTATTATTTATCTATCTATCTATATCTATATATCTATCTTTCTATCATCTATCATCTATCCATTATCCTTCTATCTATCATCTCTCTAGTCAATACTATACACTCAGGTGCAAATGATTTATCCCACTATTTTTTTTTTAACTCAACAATCACACATGCCAACAAATTTCACTTTACATACTCAAAAACTGAAACCCAGAGAGATTGTGCAGGCTTCATCGCCAACAAATGTTAAAGCCAAAATTTGGATGTATCTGATGCCAAAGGCTTTGTGCTTTATACTTAGTCAAAATTATGTTTTATATTTTGATATTATCTGTGAAAGAAAAATCAATGTGAAATTATAAATAGGTGTATTGAAAAGGACATACATTCTTCCAGCTCTGGGGTTGGACCTTTGACTTTCGGTCATTAATCAAAGAGAATTAGAGCTGAGAGTGTGTTAAGTTCTAGTATATCACTTACCATTTACTAATTCCTTATCTGTTCCTAAAAATTTCTTTTGAAAAATATTGAAATGTTTTGATAACATCTTTGATTATTACTTGCTTATGCTTCTGGGTTATATGAATAATTTTCAAAATTAAACTTAAGAATTAAATTTGATTTGATATATGATATTTGCCATATTTTAGAGGAAGTATCTGATAAACTTCCTGAGACATAAAGAAAATACTAGACTTGTAAATATGTAAATAATATAATTGTAATGAAAATACACATGTTTATGTTTATGTTAAATTATGAAAATGTTAATGAAATGAGAAAATGTGCTTGTATATATGCTTGATTTTCATGCTAATTTTTTTGTAATTAAAAATAATAAAAAGTTGTCAGTTAATTTCAATTAAATAAAAATGGAAAATATGGGACACTGAGCATAAGATATATGGTAGCCAGCATCCAAGATGAAATGTATACATATATACTTTTTGTCTTTTTGCAAAGCTGGAAAAATATAAAATTTTATATTGTATAGTATTTTATATATAATATTATATATTAGTTTATATAAAATAGTATATGAAATAAAAAAAAATCACTCTCAACTGACATGCTAGAAGTTAGTAAGAGAAGAAAGAAGACATTATAAATTTCTGATTTTTTAAAAATATATATTTTATTGATATTTTACTGAGAGGAAGGACAGAGATAGATAGCTAGAAATGTCAATGAGAGAGAAACATCAACCAGCTGCCTCTTGCACACCCCCTATTGGGGATGTGCCTGCAACCAATGTACATGCCCTTGACCGGAATCTAACCCTGGACCTTTCAGTCCGCAGACCGATGCTCTACCACTGAGCCAAACCGGTTTTGGCAAATTTCTGATTTTTTAATTTTATAGTCCAATGGATGATAAATAAATAAATATAGCATAATATAGTGTCATAGGGTTATTAATAAAAATATGAACAAACTACTGAAGGATACTGAATAGAAACTGAAGAACTTTGCAAATAATATTTTATTATTTTGTGCACTGTATGTATTGCTAATTATTTAATGTGTTTTTTTCCTTATTACATGCTTTTCAATCCCAGGATAAATGATATTCATCTAAACATAGCATTTGCAGGTTAGTGTTTTAATTAATATTTTTAAACAACTTAATTATAATGTGAAAAATGGCCCATATTTAAATATCATTTCAAGTGATTTGGTAAATAAAGTCTTTATGCATTAAGGGATATTGGGTTTTATAATATTAAATGTCAAAGTGCTTGATAGAGAGTTTTGTCGATAAATCTAGGCATAATGTGTACAATATGAACTAGACATTTTTAATCAGAGCATCCCAAGTTACATAATGAAAATAATTGCTTGAGCAATGTTCTATTCTATAGCTTCATTAAGCCTCAATTTCCAGCCAGCTTCTCCCCTTTTTCAAATGGATCTTAAAATTGCAGGCCTGCAGGCAATCGCTGCTGAGTGGCCACCCAGATGTGAACTGTCCCAGCACCTCCCCTCCCCACGAGGTCCTCCATAGCGCCATGCCCATGGCACATTTACTGCTTTCCTTTCGATTCTGTAAAGGGTTATATTTGTATGTTTATAATGTTTATACTTTGTTATCTGGTGACATATGTCATACAGTAGCATGTTTGTCTCATTTTCTTTGTACTCTAATATGGTACCACCGTCATTTGTCTCTTTAAATATACTATGCTTCTGAATCTTGTAATGATGATATAAGGGCTATCAAACAGGACAACCAGAGTATTTTAAATGGCTAATAAACAGTAAGGAGAAAACATATATACATGTCAGATCAACTGAAATGTAACCTTTTGGAGGAAATTTTCTCCAAGAGCAAGTATGACTTTGTGAACAATGGGATGAACTATTCTGCTGTAAAAGAGTTTATCAGGAGCATCTTTCCCTGTATATTGTCAATGACCTTCCTGTGAGGCTTTATGCTTTCTTTCTGGGTTTGGTATCTCACAATTAAATATGTAAACATAAATATGTAACTGCAAAGGCAAACATGCACCACAGAAAATAGTTAAAATGTGTTTCATATTTAGGTGTTTAATGGAAAGAAGATTGTACCTAAGGCCACAGAAATTATGCTTCATGTTGTTACATATATTTCTCTTGGTAAGGAATTATTTTTTTTAAATATTAAATGCATGTAAATTTAAAACAATATTAAGGAAAGCTAAAGCTGAAAATAAAACATGGGAATAATCTTATACCTAGAGGTGGTCCCTGTATCTAGAACATTCTTGGTTCTCCTTTTATACTTTACCATTGGCTATCAAAGTAAAGGCAACATTCTATAAATTCAAATTAAACTTATTTTAATTTTGCACTAACAAATTAGTCCATCAAACCCTCACCTTGATATCTTTGAAGCCATGTAAAAAACATCAAACTCTATCAATGTCTGGTTTCTATTTTTCTCCAGCCCTCAGCTCTGACTTACTCTGAATAATTAATATTCATTTGTTTTGAGTGATTAAAATCAACACACACACACACACACACACACACACACACACCAATCAAGTTCATTATATTTTTAAAAAGTCTATGTAATTATATGATTTTAAAAGTGTATAAATTTTAAAAGGGTATATAATTGGAATATAGAGTGAGGCATGCTATATTTTAAGATAGCTCCCACCACTGATCTCTACTGGTTAATTTTTCTTATCTCTATCAACAGATATTTCTTCGCTAAATAAGGATTTCTATGTAGTGTAGAATACATGCATTTTCTTTCTCAAGAAACAAACAAATGAGCAAAAATAGAAATCTGGTGAATCAAGCTGCCTCTCCTAACATAGAGCCGTGGAGCGAATGACTGAGCAGAGCAGCGCATCCTGGCGTGGAGGCAGGAGGCGCGCCCGCCTCTGTGACAGCTGCTGGAGAACAAGTGCTGAAGGCACGCTCTCCCAGATGCTGTAGGAGAGGAGGTAGGAAAGAAACACCCACATGCATTTATTTTTATTATATTTTGCCATTTCTTCGATTTCATAATAATCCAGTCCTTTCAGAAGTTCAGCAGCTCTATTTGGTTTTGCCACAAGAGTCCTGTACAAGCTAGCCAAGCCCAAGTTTACCCAATTATAATGCATACGTTTCAACACAAAACGGTGACACCATCCCTCGTGCTCACCCATGCCAGACTTGAGGGGACCTATCCCATTTATGCACTTTATGCCAACTCTCTGATCTGTTGACCACAAACAAACCACCAGATATTTCTCCAGCAAAATGGGTTTGTTCAGGAACAACAGAGAATTGCAATTTGGCACATGCAGGCTAATGGTGAACCACATACAAGACCAGAGAACAAAGGAGAAGATTGTTCCTTTGTACATGGCAAGGGGGAGTTAGGAAGGGCTGTTGTAAATAGATACCGTTGGAGAAAACTACAAGTTTAAAGTGTACTGGTTTTTCAGTAGCTGAGTTTCAACATTCTCATTGGCTGCATGACAGCCTAGCCAGGAGAGGATTCCTCATCTTCTTGCTGAAGTCATAGAGTATGGAAGCATCTTCCTGCTGGGGTGGGATGTGTCTTTCTGTTTGGGATAACTGGCCAAGTGTAGTAGGGCCCCTGACAGGTTCCCTCTTCACCTGGCAGATCCAGGTCCCAGTTGCATCCTTGGAGAAATCTTCTTCATCTATGTTTAGTGTGAGCGGTATATGTATTCACAGCACTTTTTTATGTTTCCTTTCAAAGAACATAGTACAGTGATAATTATAAGAGTATCAATTAAATGTCTGCTTCTTCCTAGATTGTAAGTTCCAAAAGCGAGGAATCTTAATTATTTTGCCCACAGATACATTCCAGCACTTAGCATAGTGCCTGGCAAATACAGGTACTCAGTAATTATTTGTTGAATAAAATGATACATTTTCATATAGTTTTCAATAATGGAAAAAGAAGCATAAACTATGGTATTTTGGAAAATCTGGTTTTCAAATCTCTTTTCTACTCTTACGTAGGTGTGTTCTTGCAGGCAAATCGCAAATTTCTCAACTGTATTTTGACGTAATTTATCCAAATGTTTACAAAACTATTTAAAAGTCACTTTTTATTTAGAATGTATTTTGGCAAATAAATATTAACTGAAAGTAACTTGTTCCACGGTTTGGGGTGAGATATTATCAGAAAATACACTACCATTCTATGGACCAACAGTTAATACTCCTGCTATTGGGAAACCGGTATAAGTGGGATTCTGTGTAAAGTCGGAATCAGGAGCTCCTGTATTGGTGTCTAGCAGACATGAACTTTGAGGCTGTCTTAGCATTCCCCTCATCTTGACAAAATGTTACACCAGTTTCTTCCTCAACGTAGATCCTTGACCTCCCTTTTTAATGGGCATTTACTTTAGAAAACCTGACCTTATAAATTACTTCTCTGCCCATTTGAAATGTGTATAAATCTTCAGGTCTCCTGTCAGTTTTATGACCCATAGAATGTCTTTGTCAAGGACTGGGAGACTTCTCTTTGAAATGTAATTATTAAGGGAGAGAGCATCCCTCCTCTCTAGTCTCTGTGGGAGGATGGGATCCCAACTCTGGTGGGTGCCTTTTAGTAAACACAGATAGCCTAATCGATGAGGAAAAAAAACTTTGGAAAATATCAATGTGCTCAACACATCCCATGGATCGACCTCTTCCCTAATGCCCCCAGTGCTTTTGCACTCACTCACCTAGTGCTTACAAACTCTCCCATCTTTTGTGTCAGTAGCATTCTGTCTATTTCACCTATTCCGATAGCCACAAATAAGCTTTGCCTTGCCTGTTTAACTCTGTGCATTGCAAGACATTTGGTAACCATGAGACTTAAAACAAGTCATTTTGCACTCTAAGCATTCACTTTCCAATTGATAATGTGGGAATTATAGATTGAATGCACTCAGTACTAATATGAGAATTATATGTTTAAAGGTCTCTACACAAACTTTGTGTGATATATATTGTACGTACTGATTCATTACTAACTAATTAAACAAACACGTCAAATACTTATCAGTAAGTGATTTTCTATTATTAAATTAGCCATTTTAGGAGATAAAGAAATCTAAGGTCCTGAAAATAAGTTTAAAGTTAAAATAACAGTGGGCATTTAAAACAAATGTGTGTATATGCACACATTTGTTTTAAATATTAATTTCTCACTGTTATTCTGAATTGATTGATAAAAGGGAATGTAGATAAAATAAAATTAATTTATTTTCTGGCTATTTGATTTGGGCAAATATTAGCATTGTGATCCCAGTTTTTTCAAATATTGTAGTCACATCAAAATCCATAGGCAAATAGGATCTTGAAAGAGAATGTCTATTGTAAACTCCAGTTAGAGATTATCATCAGCCTTATTTTAATAAAGCTATTCAGGAAATTGAACTTCAGAAATTAGGATAATATTTTATTTCCAAGACTATTCCTTTTTATCTCAGTTTATGAAAAAAAAAGGCTCTCAGAAGTCTTAATATTCATTCTAAGTGCCTAAAATAGGTTACAGCCTATGGTATTCATATTTGGGCTTTGGTGATCTTAACTCAATATCCTTTGCCTCTCCATGTGAATACAGACACACACTAAACTTTTTATTTATAACTTGATTTTTTAAATCAACAATGGGACATCATAGACAGTTTTTCATACAAAAAATAGGTCTTTACCATTACTTTAATCTTGACATATTCATGTTTGTATGCTGTACTGGCATTAAAAACAGGCATATAAACCTGGCTGGGTGGTTCAGTTGATTGGAGCAGGTCCCACGCACCAAGAAGTTGTGGGTTCCCTCTCAGATTGGGGCGAGAATGGGAGGCAGCCTATGAAGTTTTATCCTAGGGCGGGGATTAAAGGGGTTAAAAACAGGAATATAGATCAATGAAACAACAGAGAGCCCAGAAAAAAATCTGTGCATATAAGGCCAACTCGTCTTTGATAGGAGAGCACCAAGAACTCACAGGGAGAGGACAATCTCTTCAATAAATGGTGATGGGGAAACTGGATATACATATGCAAAAGAATGAAAAATAAAATAAGATGAAATAAAATAGGTTATAGTCTATGACATTCATAGTTGGATGTTGGAGTCAATTTCTTCCTTAAATTCCAATGTTAAGAGTCCTTTTCTTTCCTCTGTTTCTCTCTCTCTCTCTCCTTCTCTCTCTCTCTCTCTCTCTCTCTCTCTCTCTCTCTCTCTCTCTCTTTTTTAACAGATATACTCTGATATTTCCTCAATTAGGTTATCTTTATTTATTCCTTCTTTATAAATTGCTTATCTTACTACATTTTCCATAACTGTATACCAGTATTACCTAACTAGCAATGTGCATCAGATTTGTATTTCCAGATACTGTCTTTTCACTTCCTATTATATTTGATCACTATATGCTAATTTACATCCCCCAAAATGCTCTCTCAATACCCTGCAATGGAAAGAAGTATAATGAAAGAAAGTACTATGTTTTCTGAACATGATCAGTTTCAAGTTTAAGATCAAATTCTCCCTTTCTAATTCATAGACTCTGATGTCAGGCCAAGCTAAAAGTAGAGGTTTGTTTTTTGTTTTTGTTTGTTTGTTGTTGTTTTTTGTGTTGTGTGTGTGTGTGTGTGTGTTTCAAATCTTTAAAATGTCATGAATAGTTGTTCTGAAATTTTCCAGTTTAGTGCAGTCAAGGCAGACAATTATGAATTGTTTGAAAATGGTCTGAACTGACAACAGCTCGTATGTTGAGTGACATGGCAGGTTTTGTACAACAGCAAATGTATTATACTGGTTATTTTTCTCCTCATTGTGCTAAAAATTCCAGATGATTAAATCCTTAAAAAGTATTTTAGAATTGAACGATTAAATCTTGTCAGGACATTTTAAAACTTTGGTGGCAGAATATCATAAAAAATAAAAACATGTTATCTTTGATTCTATCAAAAAACAAATTATTTTTTCATTGTAAGTATCCCCAGTTTACCATGGGTGGGTCCTATCTGTCTATATCACAATATGACAGCATTCAGACTCTTGTTATCTGCAAAGGCAGTGTGTCTGCTATCTGTCACTAAGCAACATTCAGAAAAAACTTCACCCTTCTCTATTATCATGCAAAATGCGTTCAGGACAAGGAATGCACACAGAGAAAATTACTCTTCTGGCGAGGTATTTTGACACAAAAAAAAATCTTTTCTCCTCAAAGATGAAAAGCACCTTGTCACTCACTTCTCATTACTGCCTCCTTTCTGCTAAGGCACAGAGAAGCCAACTCCCAGGGAGGCGTCACAGAGGCATTCGCCAAGGTGCAGAGTGGGATCTGGCCTGTGAGTAGCCTCCACGGGACTCCGTCTGGTCTGAGTCCACGCACATGGATAGGGACGATCTTTAATTATAACTATTAATTTCCTTTAAAGTGGAAGAAAGGGCATTCTGTTTCTTCGCATAAATATTTGCTATTTCATCTCTGGTGTCAATGGATACCTTCCTTTCCCAGCCCTTTCAGAGATGCCCAATCATTAAAGTGTAATGATTACCAATGTTCACATTGCAAGAAAAATTTGGAAGGGTGGTGCACTTATTAAACATTACAATAAAGCATTTCTGTCCTGTGATTGTGATTAATATCCATAACCAAATGAGTTAGGCAGGGATGGAGGGGTGTGAAGGTTGAGCTGAGAGGATGCAAAATCATTAACCACATGGGGAAATTACTTCTTAGAAGTATTATAAATTCTGGCCACTCATTTGCCACAGATTTTCCAGGCAGAGCATTATGAAACAGCGGAAGGGAAATAATCATTAGTGAGCAAACCAGCAATAATATTAAGGCTTTCAGTAATTTCACTTCGTATTGAAGCTAGATGCATATAGAGGATCAGCTAATGATAAGTGGGGGAAGGATTCTGGGTCCTCAGGGTTTTTCTCTGGTATGCTTCAGTTTGTGATGCCATTATTAAACCTTCTGTGATATCCTTTCCCCCAGGCCAACCCTGAAAGAAAAGAATTTCTAAGGAAAAATATCTACAATATATTACCAGAGGAGTGCAGGGGAAGAATGGATTCAACTCCCTGCGATTCTTTATTGCTATTAATTTGCTATTTTTGATTAATTAATTTTCATTCATTAGTTTGCTATTTTTATTCCAATCAATTATGCTACATTTGATTCACTATTTCTCTCAAAGAGAGTAATGTATTCAAACAGTAACCCTTTATTGAGGGGCTGTTAAGTGTCAGATCCTATACCATACTAGGCGTGAGGAATACTAAGGCAAAATGGAAACCATCTGTGTTGTTGAGGAGCTCAAATGTTTCTTATCATATCTCATTTACTTTGCAACATATCAGAGGTACATCTTGTTTTGTAACCAACTTAAAAAATGTGTGTGTGTGTGTGTGTGTGTGTGTGTGTGTGTTATTGATTTCAGAGAGAGGAAAGGAGAGGGAGAGGGAACGAAATATCAATGATGATAGAGAATCATTGATTGGCTGCCTTCTGCATGCCCCCTACTCGGGATCTAGCACACAACACAGGCACTTGTCCCCAGGAGAATCAAACTGGGACTTCCTGGTTCAAAGGTAGATGCTCAATCCCTGAGCCACACTGGCAGGGCTATAATCAAGTTCTGATACAAGAAGGCACTTATTAGAATATTTAAAACAAAATGAACTGCCAAAGTAATTCACTATATCCCCCGTTTTAACACTGGACTATGTTTAAACTTTTCTAAAATTGTTTTATCTTCTCACAACATGTCTTTTGAAGTCATGGTAGAGTAGAAAGTCTATAAAATCTGAGTCAGAGGTTTAAATGCAGGTTAGTACTAAAAGTACAAACTTAGAAAACTATTTTACCTACTACAATAATACTAGCTCTCATTTATTGAATATTGATGATATATTAGACATGATGCTAAAGGTATAGATAGTATGTCTTACTCATTCACTGCCTATGCCACTTTATGAGAAATGAATCAGTGCCATACTCATTTACAAATGAGAAGGGAAGTTGAGGGTTAGAGTAATTAAGAATAGTACACAGTATCTGAGGGATGAGTAGCAGAGCTTGGAAGCAGGGTAAGCCATGTCAAGCTGACAGCAAAACCCATCCTCCTGCTATTTGGGTCACTTGAACTCTTTCTGCTGGTCTAAGTTAGGTATTTTTCCTTTTAGTTACAGCCTCACAAGTAATTTCTTTGCTTTCCCAAAATATTTTCTCACCCCAGAAAAGCCATCCTTATTTAGTTGCCAGGATGATCTATCTAAAATATATGCATTGGCTATGGACAGAAAATAGTGCAGGGAAGGCCTGGGGAGGGAGCAGAAGCAGTGTAGAGGGTGTGAAAAAGGGAAGAAATATCTGTGATAAATTCAACAATAAAGATAAATTTTTAAAAAATGTAGATCTGACCTTATACCCCTTGGTAGCACCTTGTGGATATTTCAAGAGGAGATACTGTCTAAAGTATAATCCACCAAGTATTACTTAAATCCAACACAAGTCATTAATCTCATCATTTCTTCCTTATTCTCTTTTTCTAGGGACTTCATTACCTTCTCATGCCCTATAACTTAAGGTGTGAAATGAATGTATCTTGTCCTAACACAATGATTGGGAGAGTTCCATTCAAATTTGAATCCAATTTTTCACAAAATCTTTATACTCTGACATTATTGGCACTATTAATGCTTACAATGTCAAATAGTGTTCAATCTTTGCTTGTCCTGTTAATTAAAATGGAATCATAGGAGGCTAAGTCTTATCCTTACTTACTCAATTAATCCATTAAAAAAAAAAAAAAAGAAAAGAAACAATAGGTCCAAAATGGAGTCACCTGTGTTAGACTCATGTCACCAAACCAAAACATAATACCTAACTTAACTGTGGTTTCACCCAGTCAACCGGGAATTATGTGGTCAGCACTAGTGAGGTAATAGCCCAGTAGATCAGTAGATAAACTCTTTGCATCACCCTTAGGAAGGTGAATTTGCCTGAACAATGAACTTTTTAACAGAAATTTCCTTTTCCCACCCCCTTCTGCCCATAAAAGCTACATGGGATGCTGCCTGATTCATGAATCATGAATGAAGTCAATTAAGCGTTTAAACTTAGTTGAATTTGGTTTTTTAACACCATGCATTTCTTCTGACCAAATTTTAGATCATAATCTTGAGTTACCTGTAAGCAAAAAGGTAGGTTTATATGAAAACATTGGGGAAACACTGTGTGTACATCAGTGAGCAAAATATGCTAAATATATGTTGGATAAGCTAGAAAAATTAGTGCATTATGCTAATCCTATAATCACCTGACTATTTGAGTGAAAATAAGCATCCATTATTGCTGTAAACTGGATACTTAAGGAATTTATACAGCATATTGATTTTTTTGAGCTTTGCAAATAAGCAATTCAATTTAGTTAAACTATTTAAAACGTAAACACACTTATTACATTAATGGGAATCTTAATTTATCCAAAATGCTATTTCTTGTCATTCATAAATTTAATAAAAAATATATATATTATTTGTAGAGAGCCCTCTGGGAAAGCACATGGATACTCTTTTAATCAGCTGAGCCCAAGGGTACTGGCAGAATCATGTTATCAGTACTGATTTCTTATCTTTATCCAAGTGCTTGGAATGAGGAACAAAAAGAACCTTGACCCACCCATGTCTTGCTATGCTAAATCTTGTACCAAAAAATAAGGAGCTTACCCAGATCCTGATGAATAGGATTTGGGCTCACCCAAAAATCCTTTTGATTATAAAATCCCTTTTGGCAACCAATAAATATGCTGTGTTGTCTGAGGTGAGTGTCACTGTCTCTCTATCAGAGGACGGGAAACCACCAGGCACCCAGCTTGAATCTATTTCTGTCTCTTGTGTCTTTAATTTCTTAATCCCCAGCTCCTCCACTCTGGAACCTGTTGCTTTCCATGCAGGAAGAAATGCCATACCACAATTACTGTCTTGCCCTCAAAGCCCTGTGGCATTTCCCCACAAATATTAGCTATTTTAAATATAAAGAAATAGCTCTAACCTGTTTGGCTCAGTGGATAGAGCATTGGTCTGAGGACTCTAGGGTCCCAGGTTCGATTCCGGTCAAGGGCATGTACCTTTGTTGTGGGCACATCCCAGTAGCGGTGTGCAGGAGGCAGCTGACCGATGTTTCTCTCTCATGAATGTTTCTAACTCTCTCCCCCTCTCCTTTCCTCTCTGT
Organism: Vespertilio murinus; assembly: GCA_963924515.1. Classification (NCBI taxonomy): domain Eukaryota; kingdom Metazoa; phylum Chordata; class Mammalia; order Chiroptera; family Vespertilionidae; genus Vespertilio; species Vespertilio murinus. The sequence continues at coordinate 109,785,972 of OZ004709.1, forward strand.
AAAAAATCAATAAAATATATTAATATATATACTAGAAATATAAAGAAATTTGTACACAGGTAGGGTCCCTAGGCCTGGCCTGCAATAAGAGCCCACCAGGGCCTTCCAGCTGCCGGCCGGGCATTCCTGCCTTCCATAATAAGGTAAATATTTTATATTCTGTTTGCCCTCGTGGCATTACCCCCTAAAGAACATCATATCTCCAGTAGGGTTATCCTTCGGCATGGGTCCCAGATGAAGAAGAAGTATGGAGCAGTTCCTCACCATTATCAAGCATAGGGATTCAGCCTACCCCAGAGCTGACATGATGGGAATAACAAATACTTGGTTATTATAACACTGAGTTCATTATTTTGCAGCATAACCTTGTAAAAGATAATAATAGTATTTCCTTTCTACTTCTAGTTACAAATTAATGTCAGTTTCTACATTTTATCTGACAAATTATAGCACAACAAATGTTCTTTGTAAAAAGAGATTGGCAATCCAAATTATGAAGGAATAGGTTTAAAAATATATAAATTTAATAAAAAATAAATTTAGGAATAAATCTAAACAATGAGAAAAATGACTTGTACATGAAAAACATAAAACATTGCTCCAAAAATTAAAGATGGCATAAATGAATGAAAAGATATTCTGTGCTCCTAAATTGGAAGACTTAATATTGTTATGATGACAGTGCTACCCAAAGCAAGCTGCAGATTTAATGCAATTCCTATCAAAACCCATTGGTATCAGGCTTTTTGTGTGTGTTTATTTTTTCAAAAAGAGAAAAAACTCATGCTAAAATTCATATGGAATCTCAAGGGACTCAGACTAGTTAAAACAATCTTGAAAAAATAAATCAAGTTAGAGGACTCCCACTTCCTGATTTCAAATCTCACAGCTATAGTAGTACAAGCAGTGTGGTATTGGCATAAGGACTGACCGCAGTGTGGTATTGGCATAAGGACTGACCCTATAGGCTTAAGGAGTAAACTAGAAAGCCAGGAATAAATCCTCATATTTTTTTTATCAATTTATTTTGGACAAGGAAGCCAATGGGGAACACACTATCTTTTTAATAAATGCTACTGGAAAAATTAGGTATACATATGCAAAACAATAAAGTTGGACCCTTATGTTACCATATATAAAAATTGACTCAAAATGATCAAAGACCCAAACATTAGTGTCAAAACTTTAAAACTCTTAGAGAAAACCATAATGGGAAATCTATACACGTTTAAGTTGTCAATAATTTATTGAATATAACTCCAAAAGCAGAAGCAACAAATGAAGAAATAGATTGATTAGACTTCATCAAAATGAAAAACTGTTCTGCACCAAAGGTTGTCATCAAAAAAATAAAAGGAAAACCTAAAGAACTGGAGGAATTTTTGAAAATAATATAACTGATAAAAGATTATTATTCAAAATATATAAAAAGCCTACAATAGAACAAACAATTTAATTTTAAAATGTACATATGACCCTCACTGGGTAGCTCGGTTGGTTAGAGCATTGTCCCTATAGCCAACGTTGTGGGTTTGATTCCTGGTCAGGTCACATATAAGAATCAACCAATGAATGGATAAATAAATAGAACAACAAATTTCTCTCTCTCTCTCTCTCTCTCTCTCTCTCTCTCTCTCTCTCTCAAATCAAACCATAATTTTTTTTAAAAAATGGGAAAATGATTTGAATAAACATTTCTCCAAAGAAAATATGCATATGGGCAATAAGCATATGAAAAGATGTTCAATATCATTAGGGAGCTGTAAGTCAAGACAATAATGGGATACCCTTGCATACCATTTAGGCTGGCTACTATAAAAAATGAAAAATAATATGTAGACAAGGATGTGGAGAAACTGGGACCTATGGACATTTTTTATGGAAATATAGAATGGTGCAGAGTGGAGTTTTGTGTTTTGTCAAAATGGTAAACATTTTCCTGGCTGGTGTGGTTCAATTGGAGCACTGTCCCATGCACCAGAAGGTCTTGGGTTCCATTCCTGGTCAGGGCCATTACCTAGGTTATAGGTTCAATCCCCAGTCCAGATGCATATGGGTGATGTACCTCTCTCACATCTCTCTCTCTCTCTCTCCCTCTCTCTCTCTCTCTCTCTCTCCCTTCTTCCCTCTCTAAAATCAGTTTATTGTTTATTTTTTATTATTTTTTTAAAAAAATATTGTTTGAAGTATTACAGATAGTTTTGTTTAATAACTATGTTATATTATAGTTATATTGTTATGATAAGTATATTTTTAATAGCTATAAATATATTGGCATGAGTTCAGAGTTCTGGGATGATGCAAAAGTTCTGAGAATAGTGATGGTGAATGATCCTAATTCCACTCAATTGTACAGTTAAAAACAGTTAAAGTGGTAATTTTTAAAAATAGTTTACTACAATAAAATAAGATTAGTAAATCCCTGACATGGCCAAACTACAGGTCAAATTATTTGTTAAGTATAATGTTATATCCCAGATGCTGTGCTAGGTATGAAACCCATTTTATTTTTATGATAATAAAAACTGTATGACAGAATATTCTTATCTTAATAGATGAGGAACTGATAAGCAAAGATGTTAAAAAAATTGACCACAGTTACACAGCCATGATGCCACAAAGCCCAGAGTCTAATCCCTGGATGCCTGAACACAAAGCTTATATTATTTTGCCTTCACATGCCATCTCCAAAATAAACATTTCTATCCCCATCAATACTCCCCAAATACTGAATGTTTTAAAGGGTATAAACTCATTTTTTTGCCTTTTACTTTTTAAGCACATTACACATGCTAGCTCATTTCATCCTCATAAGTCTGTAAACCCTCTTTCATTCTTTATTCACAGATATGAAAATTGAGGTTTACTTCTGGTGAATCTCTATAATGATAAAACAGAAATCTAGGAAGAGAACTATATGGAATGAGGCAAGCACAACTGTTGTCTTTCAGGGTAATCCTCTTGGTTCAGTCTCAGCTCTACTGACTGACTTTGTAGGTGATGATAAGCAAGTTACTTAACCTATCTGTGTATTAGTGCACTCATGTTCAAAATATATTACAGCACAAACTTTACCATAAGACTTATATGAAGATAAAATAAAAATTGTTTTATGCAAGTGTTGACATCAATGCATCAATGTTTGGCACAGAATAAGCACACAATAATAGTAGCTACTGCCTTTTAACTTTTTCTCCAAGACCAGATTTCTGACTCACTTTTATTGGGTTAAAAATGACTTTTGGTTGCGAGTGTGATTAGGACCAGTAATTTCACATATTGGACTATATATAGTAAGTTCCTTATATTATACTAGAGGCCTGGTGCACAGATTTGTGCACTGATGGGGTCCCTTCTGCCTGGCCTGCAGGGATCAGTAGACCCCCACTATGTCACTGCCCAGCCTTACTCATCAGGCTCCAGCCCTCTGCCTGCATTGATCCCACACAGTAAAAAGCAGTATGGGAAGCAGCAGGCAGCTGGGGAGAAGCCCAAGCCCTGGCTGTTGACCACATGCGGTACTTGTAATTGGGCAAACACATAGTAAACAAACAAAACAAACTAATAATAAATGTATTCATAGCTGCGAGTAAAGAAATATAAATCAGGTTAAGATTGATGAAAAGTGGAAATTGTTCTAATTAAAATAACATGGTGGTTGGAGCCATTCCAAATAGATTTACTAGCAATTTTAAAGACCTTGAGTCAGGTATCTAAGGAACAGCAAGGAGGCCTGTGTGTCTAGTTAAACAAGAGAAAGTGTCTGAAGAAAGGGAAGGCAGGGACCACTGATTATACTGTGGGCCATGAGAAGGATGTTTTCTGTTATTTTCTGTTAACTTCCAACTATGACAGGGTTTTGATCAGATTTCTGTTTTCAAAGAATCACTTCTGCTGCTCTGAGAGAAACTAAGAAAGTGAAAGCAGGGAGGCCAGTTTGGAGATGATTGCCCTAGGTAAGGAGAGAGATAATGCTTGGCTGGACTGTAGTAAGAGATGTAAAATGAGCCAGAACTGGTTTGGCTCAGTGAATAAAGCGTTGGTCTCTGGACTCAAAGGTCCCAGGTTCGATTCCAGTCAAGGGCATGTACACTGGTTGCGGGCACATCCTCAATAGGGGGTGTGCAGGAGGCAGCTGGTCGATGTTTTTCTGTCATCGATGTTTCTGGCTCTCTGTCCCTCTCCCTTCCTCTCTGTTAAAAAATCAATAAAATATATATTTTTAAAAAAATATGTAAAATGACACCATACTGTGGACTGTGTAAAAGGTATTACTGGCTTTGATTATTGGGTGCAAGAAAAAGAGGGAAATCACTGATGTTAGTTACCCCTTCTTTTTTATTCTCCTCAGTTAGAGAGCAATGGTAAAGTTGTACTGCATTGAAGCTGTCCCAAGTTGTCTTTTAAAAAATCCCTAAAATGTACTAAAATCCTTATAGCAACTGATCTTTAAGAATTTCTTCAAAATCTTTGGGCTGGTCTGAATTCAAACCAGAATGCCTAGAACTCTCATTGGTGAGAATTACATTGAAAAAAGTGTTCAGTCTATATTAAAGTACAATTCTGAGTAGCACAGTATTGCCATATCTCAGAGCTTCACAAATGCATTTTAAATAGTATGTTAGTTAACTACTCATGCTTTGTATATTCCTGTACCTGAAAAACTTTAGTACTTCTGTGGCTGGAATTGCTCTAGCCATGAAGACAGAAGAGACACAATTCAGAGATGGAAAATGCTGACGATGTCTCACCATACCAGCAGACAGCAGCTGCCTGTTGCTGAAGGATGCCCAGGACCAAACCAGAGACAGTCGGACCTGCATTACCACCATTTGTCCACCAACCAGATCTGAAATATCATGGCTGACTTGTACACATAAGGAACTATTTGACATTGAAATTGGGACTCAAAAGAACTGTTGGCCCAGAAAGGAACTCACTACAGACTGATTCATTTGCCTCTCAGCAAAACCATTAAGGCTTGTCGCAGTTTAGGTTCTTACAAGGCTATTTCTTGGATCATATGATCTCACACATCTAGAGGAAATAATGAACAACATAGACTGGTGAACAAAAATAGACCCAGAGAAAGAGAAGCAGCGATCAGACTCTCAAACCTCAGAGGGACAGTAGGGGAGGGTGGGGGTAAAGGGAAGAGATCAACCAAAGGACTTGTGTGCATGCACATGGGCCTAGCCAGTGGCCATGGACAACAGGGGGGTGAGGGAATATGTGGGGAGGGATAAGGACAATTATGTAATACCATAATCAATAAAAAAAAGAAGTTGCTTAAAAATAAGAATACCTCAACCATTCTATCGATGGGTGTCAGTAATAGATTCAGATTGATGGTGAGCCCAAACACAAATATGATGTGGGTAATCAACCAGGTTTATTTATCTGAAGGCTGGAGAAAGGAATGAGAAAAAGCAGGACATAGCAGACAGATCAACCACATTCTCCAGAGAAAGAGTTGCAATCACTATTGAAAGAGAATTGTAGGTGATAAGGCTGAGTGAATGAGGAGCCCCTCCTTTGACCATTTTAAATTCACAAAGCTAAATCTGACCATGATTCAATGTTTTTGGTAAATGGTAGTGCCTTCACCCATCTGCAGAGGACATGTTCCAAGACCCCCAGTGGGGAATTGTCTGAAACAGTAGATAGTACCAAGCAATATGTATACTGACATACCCATGATATAGTCTAATGTTTATATTTGGCACAGTCAGTGATTAGCAACACTGAAACAGAACAATTATCATATATGCTATAATAAAATTATGTGAGTGTGTCATCTCTTTCTCTTAAAATTCCTTGCTGTACCATAGTTACCCTTTTCTTGTGATGACGATACAATGCCTATGTGATAAGAGAAAGTGAGTTCAGTGACGTAATTATTCTGATGTGGCATTAGGCTCCTATTGACCTTCTGATATGTCAGAAGGAGGATTATCTTGGTTGTTAGTTTATTCTGTTTAGACTCATAGACAGAAAAAAATACCTGTTGGATGTCAGGAGAGGGTGATGTCAGTGGTTAGGGGATCCTTAACAGTTGAAGTTTTGTTGTTGTTGCTTGCTTGTTTTCTGAGACCTTTAGTAAGAACATTGTAATTGGAAGTTGTTTATTTCTTAAACGGAGCAGTTTACAGTTTCTTTTTGAGATATTGTAATTGCCATCATCACTACTCTTGAGCGTTGGGGCCAAATAAGGCTTGCTTTAGCTCAACATTGCAAAAACACGATGGCAATCTGATAACCTAGATGCTCCTCAAAGACTGAGAAGTGGGTAGCAAATGCACCATGGATACTCTGCACAAAGGGATGATTCATATCCTGGTGGGATAGATTAGCATAGCCTAAATGCTACTCAGAACCGGGTGCAATTTAAGACTTACAGATTGTTTATTTCTTCAATTGTCCCTCTTATATTTTCAGACCTCAGTTGATCGCAGTGACCTAAAACTGCAGAAAGTGAAACTACAGGTAAGAGGAAACTATTGTATGTGCTGGAGACCACAGCAAATGAATCGTCTGCACCTCAGTGGTCTCAGAGACATATGTTATAACATGACTGGAAGGTACAGGAACACATAAGCACAGACTAGAAGGAAATCACCACTCACCACACAGCCTTTGAGATAAGCACGTTCCCAAACTACATTTTGTAGAGCTAAAACAAGGTACCCAGAATTCCCTGAGCCATTCTATTTTACAAGGATGGCAGATTCTGTTAATAATTTGCAGAACATCCATGCACATGAAATCATTTTTCATCAGTTTCAATGAGAAATCAAGCATTAGTAAAATGAGAGAGATTCATATGGGGGTCAAAGCAGGAATTAATAGTGCGCCTTTTTGCCTCTTCCCCATCCTGCCTAACAAGTTAGAAACAGGAGCAAAATTACTAGTGGAGATAACCAGCTACAAAGGGCCTTAGACAGTGCCTCCTCATGACCATGGTCTGCAGGGTTTGTAGGGAATCCTCAAGTTTACTGAGGGTATGGCAGTGAGTGGAATGGGTGGTGATGGCACAGAAAGGAGGAACTGTAGGAGATTCACGGCCCAGATTCAAGGGATCTGTGGTGTGAGAGAGAGGCAGAAGTGACTCGTCCTGTCAGGAAGGGAAAACCATCACCTCCAGGCATTGACAGAATCACAAAGCACCTTCTGGCTTGTGCCAGGTGCCTACATGGCAACCACTAGGACAGCACAAAGGCTAGAGCCTTCCTCTCCCCTCCTCACCACCATGGAGGATAGTGAAGCTCTCATCTGCTCCCAGACACATCTTGGGAAAGAGTGGTGGAAGGCATTGGGGAGATAATGCTCTGTTAGCGACTTCTGTGAAGCAACTGGATATTTGCTCACACACATTGTAGAGAGAAGAGGAAACTTAGACTTATTTAGCGAGCTTAATTTTTGTTTTCTTTGTTCTGGCTTTAGAAATAGGGGCTCCAAAAGCAACACTGCATCAGCCTTTGAAAACAAACTAATTTTTGTTAGACCTGCCTTAGTATGTTTAGATTTCTATCTTCCTACATCAGTTAATTATTACTATTGTGTACATTATAATAACGAAGTCAGAAAAAAAGCACACATATATTATGGAAAAGGAGCAGTAAAAGTCATTTCAACTGCATTAATACTCCCAAAATACCTGTCCATTCACGTGACAATTTAAAGAATGAAGCACTTCAGCTATAATAGGCATCATAAATATATAACATTTACTCCCATATGGCTTTTTCAAAGCTGTAAGGTTACTCCGCAGCTTTTCAGAAAGGCAGGCTGTGTGGCAATAAAACAGGCTCTTTCAAGATTATTCTGATCTATTCATATTCCTGGATATTCATGCAGCTACCGTTTAGAAATCTGACACACTGAAGAATTCTGAACTTTCTGGTTGTGTTTAATGCTGGGCACTTAATGTCTCAATCTGTGTTGTTACATGGCATCTATCCCTCTCTATTAATGGCATTTGTCTTGTCAATGTCATCTGCTCTAGATTTCAATTTCCTAGACAGAAGCAAAGTCTGTTTGGCAGGCGAGTAAAAGGAAATGTTATAACCCTTTAGTATATTCTAATCAGGTTCTAGCTACAGTGGAAATTTAACCCCATATTTTCAAACTCAATTTATGCTCCATTGGAGATCTAAGCTTCTTTGGCAGCTGTCTAGTCTGTTTGGCAGGAGAACAAAATAGATGGTTGTAATCTTTTGGCGTTTCTACTCGGATGATAGCATCAGTAACACTGAGCTCCATATTTCAAACTTGATTTATTTAGCGCTTCACTGGAGAACTTGGAATGTTGCATTCAATTTGGAGAGCTAAGCATGGAGAGAAAAATATAGGTAAACTGGGGTCAAATTAAAAATGATTATGATTGTGTATTTCCTTGTTTATATATCATGCTTTATGTCAAAATATAGGGATATTTAGATATTTTATATGTAAGTTAATTTTAAAAAAATAATAAATTAAAAGCAGGAATAAGTACAAGGAGTAGCCAGATTATTATGATTTCTGAACGCATAATACTCTGGCTATTCAGTGTATATTCTTATATAATAAAAAGCTAATATACAAATTGTTCCCCCGGCCAGAAGTTCGACCAGCAGGCAGGCCGGCCAACTGCCCATGTCCTCTCCCACTGGCCAGGCTGGCTGGACCTTGCCCATGCACAAATTCATGCACCAGGCCTCTAATACACACACACACACACACACACACACATACACACACACACACACACACACACACACACACACACACACTGAGTGGCCAAATTATTATGCTCTCAGAAATCATAATAATCTGGCCACTCAGTGTATTTTAAAATGAAAGAAAAATAAGATATAAGGATAGGAGGAATGGTGTACCACAACAGCTGCATTGCTTTTTTTTTTTTAAGTTAGACAAGTGTGAATTTGAATATTAGATCCATCCCTCAGAGACTGGACAAACTTGGAAGGAAAAATTGTCCAAACACTCCAAGCATTTAGTGTGTGTAGTTACAAAATGGATCCAATAATTATTCCTTTAAATTTTGTGACTAGTGAGATTATATATGCAAAACACTAGGGATAATAATTGGTTTACTGACCAATTACTATCCCTAGTAATTGAACTTTATTGACCAAAGTTCAATAATTACCAGTGTAACAGAGAATTAAAAAGGGACTCTTTATGTCTTTGTTTGAGAAGAGAACCCTAGACAATAAATATATGGTAGACATTGCCTTTTCCAAAGTGAAATACTAGTTAACCATACCAGATTTTCAAACCATTTCAGTCAGGATGCGCTGACTACATATATCAGTCTTTAGAAGGTGTTGGTTAAGCCAAGCAAAATGTTGGAGAGCAGAGAGAGGATTTCATCAGAAAGAAATATAAAGGCGCTTTGAATACTTTCCAACTGGTCTTTAAAGAATGTAGTTGTTGTTTTCCTTTCATATCAAGGCCTCCAAGTGATGCTTTAAGAAACTCCTAGGAGAGTTTACTATGTGGCCATTGTAACCTGTAGGTCAGAATGGATTGTTTCTGAGAAAATAAAGTTGTGAGTGGGTAGATGAAGGAGTCTATGACATAGGAGTCCAGGGCTAAAACTGAGTAGTAACTTCATGCCCACTAAAATGGACTAAAGAATATATTTTTCAAACGTCACATCAACTATTTTCATGCTGATCATTATAAAAGCGAGGGTATGTTGAGTTGTCTTGAGATGTGTCAGTAGATCTCAACTAATAGAGACTGGCAATATGATAGTACAAGCTTAGGAACTTGTAGGAGACCATTTATCTTTATTAAGAGAACTGCAGCTGAGAGTTGTCAAGAAATTGGGAATTTGGGGGATGTAGAACACTTAAAATTTCTAGAGATAAAGAGTTAACATTAAATATATGTTAGGCACTGGAATCAGTACCAGCTCAGCACATTACCAGTCAAATAATACCTTCCCTAGACTTTACCTTTTTACCACTTACCATATTTGCCGGCGTATAAGACGATTTTTTGGCCCTGAAAAATATGCCTCCAAGTGGGGGGTAGTCTTATATGGCGAGTATATAACAAACTGTATTTTTAGTGGAAATGTTAGGGGGTCGTCTTATACGCCCAGTCTCTTATACGCCGGCAAATACGGTATTTTTCAGGGCCAAAAAGTCATCTTATACGCCGGCAAATACGGTACCTACTTCAGACCTGGAGAAGAATGTGCCTGCTTAATGGGTAGAGAAGATATTCCCCAAGATAGAGAGTTAGAGAAAATATGTAAAAACATATTTCTCTCAATTTATTGGAATAGACTTTTCCTGGAGAAGAAAATAATTTTAGGTGTTATACATTATTAAGTATTTTGGTGCCTGGAATAAGATTGTCTTGCATTCTTTAATCATTTAGAAAAGCCATTGGTCATCATCCCATAAACATATCTTGCATACCTTCTCGGTCATCCCCTACCCCAGTGGTTGGCAAACTCATTAGTCAACAGAGCTAAACATCCACAGTACAACAATTGAAATTTCTTTTGAGTCAAATTTTTTAAACTTAAACTTCTTCTAATGCCTCTGCTTCAAAATAGACTTGCCCAGGCCGTGGTATTTTGTGGAAGAGCCACACTCAAGGGGCCAAAGAGTTGGATATGGCTCGAGAGCCGCAGTTTGCCGACCACTGCCCTACCCCAATCCTTAGAGATAGCTACTATTCTGAATTTTTTCTCCCACTGTAGATGACATTTGTCTGCTTGAGAACTTGATAAACACAGAATCATACAGTACTTACTCCTTTGAGTAAGGTTTGTTTCATGCATCATAATGTTTTTTTTTGAGATTTATCCATGGTATTACATAATTAGTAGTTTATTCCCTCTTACTGCTCTGCTATATTCCTTTGTATAAGCATATTTCAATGTGTTTGTCCATTCACCTGTGATGGACACCAGGACTGCTTCTAGCCCTAAGCTATTGTGAATAAACCTGCAATGCCTTTTGTTGTACAGTCATGCTTCAGAGATATTGTGAATTTGACCACTGAAATAAAGCATATGTCCCAGTAAAATGAGTCACACAAACTTTTTGGTTTCCTAGTTTAGGTGTTATGTTTACACCATGTATATTATAGTATATTAAGTGTGCAATAATATTATGTCTAAGAAAAACAATGTGCATAACTTAATTAAAAACACTTTATTGTGAAAATACATGAACCATCATCTGAGGTTTCAGTGAGTCGCAATCTTTTTTGCTGGTGAAGAGTCATAGTTTCAATTTATAAAAAAACAACACATGATCTGAGAAACACAATAAAGGGAGGTAAATCTGCACATATATTTTTTGTGAACATGTTTCATTTATCTTGGCAAAAACCTAGGAGTTGAGTTGATAAATCATAGGGTAGGTCTATATTTATTTTCATAAGAAATTGCAGGGACATTTTAAAGTGGTTGGACCATTTTATACCCCCACCACCACAGGGTGAGAGCTCTGGCATATCAAAATATTTGCCAACATTTGGTATTGTCAAATGAGTATGTGTCTTTATTTTAGACATTCAAGTGGATATATATATATATATATATATATATATATATATATAATTATTTTTATTATATATATTATTTTTCTTGATCTTCTACATAACAATGTTTGAAAAGTAAAAATCAGATGCTAGAAAAATGAGATCACATGGGCTAAATCACCCAGGAAGACCAGCTCCACCTGGTCTTCTGTCTGCCCCTCCAGCCCTAGTCCTGAAGACAGACAATTCACTTCCTCCCTGTATGACACAGTTTCTCCTAATACCTTTCCACCTGCTGCCCCAGTGCTGTAGCTCAGAGTGAGTGAGTCTAATTAAGTCTGTATGGATCCTTTCAGAGGAACTCCTGGGACTCCAGAAACCTTTTGTCTCACTCAGTCACAATCCCTGTTGGTTTTATAGCCAGAAGTTAGGGGGACTTCTCTTCCTGGCACTGGAATCCTGGGGGGCCTGTTATGGGGCTGATACCCCTGACTCCTCAGGGCAGGGGTGGGGGGGCTCCACAGCTGGGACATTCCTCCTGATTTGTAACCACCACACATGATTGTAGGACACCAGCCTGTTGTAGGACACCTCCACATCTCCATCCCTCCTACTAGTCTCAACATGGCCACTTCATATCCTTAGTTGTAGAACTCTGTTCAGCTAGATTTCAGGAAGTTCTGAATAATGGTTATTATTTAGCTTAGTTGTAATTTTGATGTGGTTGTTGGAGATTCCAAGTATCACGTTTGCCTACATGGCCATCTTGTCTGGAACTCCTACATAATTAATTCTCTTAAAGCTTATCCACAAGGAAGCGAACTTTCCCCTCCTCAGCATATCCAGATGGCCTCAAGCAGAACTGCTTCCATCTGAGAGTTTAATATCCCCCAGTGATCCATTTCACCATGGCATATCTATAATAAATAAAGGTTACAAGATCATTAAAAACAAGAGCATATGTCCAAACATAGTGTGTGCACTTTTGTGGTAGGAGGGTAAGGACTGAGTCAGATTATATCCAGTTTGCCAAGAAATGGAATCAAAACTATGGAAATAAAGAGAGAAAGAAAAGAATTGTCAATTTGGGGGCTAGGGAGCCAAATAGCATTTCCCTTAAGCATTGTGGGGAAAAGAGTACCTGATCTACCAACACCTGTGCCAGATATTTTCTCGGTCTGCCACAAAAATAAGACATCTATAGTTGGACTATGGTGGAGATTGAAGTTTAGGTTTCTCATGGGCATATAGGTTAAATTCAGCACTTCCCCTCTTTTTACATTTTTGCTTTAAAGCTGTCTTTTCATGGAGTCTTTCTGATTACCTCCCCAAATTTAGGCTTCTTCATTTTAACGTCTATTTAATTTATCCATTTAATTACTGCACTCACCCACTAGAGTATAAGCTTTGTGGTGACAGGAATTTGCCTTTTCCATGTCCTAGTATATTAGTCTTACTATATAACTTATGTGATAGAAAGACACGGGCTTTAACACCCTATAGACATAAGGTTAACATTAGTTGAATGTGACTTTGTACACTTTCTTCTCTTAGCTTCAAATTCTTATCTTTTTATTTATTTCTTATTTTTTTGTATAATGGGATTAATTATATTTTCATCACTGGGTTGTTTTAAGTTTTAATAATTGAGTTTTTTATTGTTTTTATTGTAGTTTATTTCTAATATTATGCCATTGTGGTCTGAGAATATGCTTGATATGATTTCAATCTTCTTGAATTTGGAGAGACTTTGCCTGTGACCCAATATGTGGTCTATCTTTGAAAATGTCTCATGTGTACTTGAGAAGAACACATATTCATGGCTTTGGGGTGAAATGTTCTGAAGATGTCAATTAAATCCATCTGATCTAATGAGTCATTTAGGGTTGTTGTTTCTTTGCTGATATTTTGTCTAGAGCATTTATCCAGTGATTTCAGTGGGGGTATTAAAGTCCCCTACTATGATTGTGTTGTGGTTAATCTCTCCCTTGATATCTTCCATGAGTCGTGTTGTTGTTGTTTGGTTCTTGGTGTGTGTGTGTGTGTGTGCGTGTGTGTGTGTGTGTGTTTTAATGTATATAGTCTTATTTTTATGAATATACTTACATGGATGTGTACATATAGAGTGCTCACATACCAGTAGCTAAATTTAAAAGGAACATTGCGCCCATTTATGATATCTCCTTAAAAAGTACTGAATAGCCCAGGTATCCATTATATTCTTTGGAGAGTGATTATATATATTAATGTATATAACACTACTGAAGAAACAAAATAAAGATGAAACACTTTTAGACACATTTATAACACAGTAACAAAACATTTTTAGCTGTTTCACCACTTGTCCAAGCAGTGTATTGCTCATGTCAGTGTTTTTTGCCATAGCGATTCTAAGGTCTACCAAAGTTGTTTGATTTAATTTTTCTTATTGCTCTAAAATTATTTTCTATTTTATACATTTTGCTTTTATTACTGGCATCATTTTCATTCATATATTTATCTTCACTTATTTTTAAGCATGAAAGATGAGCTGAAAAACTTCAAATTTCTTTTTTAAAAGACTTATTTTTCAAAAGGAGATAAACATTAGTATGAAGATTATCTCTTGATAGAGGTTTTTTAAAACTTTATTAATGAGAGTTTTCTGTATGAACCAATTTGACATTTTTAATTAAGACAGGAGTAGAGAACTAAACGCTTATGTTTTCTTTTCTATTTTTAGTTATCTAAGGATAGAGGTAGACAGAGTAAAATAAAATTTTACCAAAATTTAATTTTTAAAAATCTTTACATGTTTTCTCTATTTTATTTAATGGGAAGGCATAGAGTTATTATTGCGCACAGTTCTTTCTTACAATCCCCTTAGAAAACAAGAGACAGACAGGAAACCTTCTCTATGCTAAGGTGCTGGGACACAATCTTACTCATGCACGATGAGGGTGAGAAGTTAAGCATCCTGAACATATTGAATCACAAAAGAATTACCTTTGAGAATTTTGACAAATACACATATCAGTTGTTTTTATAAGTAGTCATACTTCACTCCTTAAGTTTATAGTTTTCTAATGTTTGATTTTCTTGAATCAATAAGTTTATAAATATAAAGTGGCTTAACCTAGATTCTCTAAATGTCTATCTTGCAACAGCACCCTCCACTCTAATTGCACATTTACTTGACCTGTTCTATTGCCATCTTCAATACATTATTTTACCTACAGTAGTTAGTCTAGCTATGTGAAATTGCTGTGGAAATGTGACCATTTCTTTAAATGAATGGCCAATCATCATTTCTTCTCCCCATTTTAAAATATTAAAGCATGATATATGAAAGTATTTTTATTTATGCAGTTTAAAAGTTTAAATTATACAGAATGTGAAATCATGAGATAATATAGTGATAGAAAAAGGGGGCTAGAAATGATAGAGATATGGAGATAGAGACAGAGACAGAGATAGAGAGAGATACAGTAAGGTCAGTGGTCGACAAACTCATTAGTCAACAAAGTCAAATATCAACAGTACAATGACTGAAAAATTTTTGAGAGCCAAATTTTTAAACCTAAACTTCTTCTAACGCCACTTCTTCAAAACAGACTCGCCCAGGCCGTGGTATTTTGTGGAAGAGCCACACTCAAGGAGCCAAAGAGCCGCATGCAGCTCGTGAGCAGCAGTTTGCCAACCACAGAGTTAGGGCATAATATGGACTTCTCACATTATCTTAAAGCCAGGTGCAAAGCTTATTACTAAAATTTCGAATAGGCATTTCACATAAATCTATTTTAAATCTCAAAAATCAAAGATTCTTAGTGTTGGAAGTGACCCTGGATATCTAGAACATTTTCAAAGTGCAGGATATTTCTTACAATAAAGCATTCACTGGCATCACATAATTTAAAATGTCAAAATCTCTTTCCTATACTGAGCTGAAATACCTTCATTTCTGTTTGCTAGCCTTGGTTCAGAGTCCTATTCTTTGGAACAAGGCATGTCTGTTCTAATTCCTTTTCCACAGGACAGCCCTTCTACACAGCCGAGAATGTGCATATTGCCCCCAGTCTCCTTTTCTCCAGACTACACATCACCCATTTCTTCCTTTCTTACCCAGATAATAAAAACTCCCCACCCACCCTTGCAGGACATTTTGTCCTGTGCAAAACATTCATGGAAACATTTGGTTCATGCCAAAACGTCCACGCTTCAAAAATGATCCTGAGTTCAGAGAGCTCATAATGTTTATTTTGACTTTTGGTTTATAAGATTAATACGTAAATATACTATTAGGTTTTATTGGCCCAATAAATGTCTTGCGGCTGCACTGTCAATGATAACCATTTTACCTCAGTAGCCAACCTGGTAATGGCACATGAGGTTAGATGGGCCGGTGTGGACTGAATGTCTCTGTACATTTTGAGTATCTGCCAATCATCATTCCCTGCTCACTTTCCCCAAGACACCTCCAGGTCACTAATGGCTCTCTTTCAGAGAAGGTCCGAGCAAAACAGAGCAGAGTGACATCAAAGCAGAAGCTTTCATTCTGCAGTGTAGTACCTACTGACAATTTTAGTAACCATGTTTCACTACTATTGAACTATAGTAATTGAAAACTCCTTTTTCATTTTATTTTGTACTTTGTCATTTATTTTTCGTTCCTTTTGTGTATCTCTTAAGATTTTCTCTCTGCTAGCAAATGGCCTTCACTGGAGCCATATTCTATGATGCCTGAGTAAAATTATCAATATCACAACTGGAATAATAGTTTATGTTTATTTGGTTCTAATTTGTCTTATCCAAATAATTACTACATCCTTAAAAGTAGAAATAAATGGTATAATGAATACTTAACATCACTGGTTAATGTCAACATGTCTTTGATAGCCTATTGGTTAAAGCAGGGGGGGTGTTATTACATCTAATTTAATGGACTAATTCAATGGACCACTTTTATTATTTTTATAAATTATAATTGCAATAATCATTATTATAGTAATTTCAACTTGGGTGCCAATTACACCAGAGATTTCCAATTCCATTTGTTTTTTTAATAGTAATTTTCTTCACTCCTGGTGTTTCATTTATTATTCTTAAATTTTAATTGTAGGAGACTGGACTCAAGGTGTAGTTTATGAAGGAATCTATTTCTGGAATCTTGTCTCCTTGATAATTCAATAGAGACTGATTAATGGACTAAGATGTTCTGGTGAAACTAAATCTAAGCTCTCAGTCTTTCCTTCTCACATGTTTCACTGTTTGTAGAAAAAAAATACTTCTCCTTTCACAAAGAATACAAAGTAAGTGGCCTATAGATCATAGTACATCCCACTGTCTGACAATGATCCATTATGGTAAGCATTCTGATTATTATAATTTTACAAGTGAGGAATGTAAGACTACCAGTTTGCTAGCTATCATATCATTTTGAAGTAGCAGAGTTGGGACTCACACTCATGCATTTGAATGACAAATGTCATCTCATTTGACACTTCCAGACTGCCTCTAACTTTTAATGAATCAAAAAGTCAAGCTATGGAACTATAGTATAGAAACTATAAAAAGAGATTATAAATTTTAATTGTTAGGATTGCATGCATTTTGTCTAAAATCAAATTATAGCTTTTATTTTGAGATGGTTGCATTGTGTTTTGTTTTACAATATATATTTATATCTATTATAAATTAATATTTAGTTTTTTATTTATTATCAGTGTATTTTAATTAAAACATAGTTAAATTATTTCAAGTTAGCTATGAAAATTCATTACAGTAAGAACTGTTTCACAGAGAGGCCTCTCTTCCAGTTATATGATAACATTGAATGCTTAGTTCATCTATTGTTAGACTTGATAATTTGCAAAGGTATAGCATCACATAAAATAATAAAGTCTCTTTATAAATGCTTTCTAAGGCATCAAGTATTTCAATCACCCAACTGATTAGATATCTTTAATAAATTATTGTCTAACCAGGCAGAAGAAGCAGAAATAATAAATTTTATTGAAAATACTGAAAATTTGAAGCCTGAAAATAAAAATTTTAAGGAAAAATTGAATCATATTTTATAGTTGTGTATATGCTCAATGTAGATTTATGCAAGCAATTATTTATTTCATTTGTTTGATTATTTACTTTTTTATAATCATTACTAAGATTGCTAATATTAACAATCAGTGCTTTGGAGAAACTTCTCTCTGTACTAGTTTTTTCTCTTTCCACTTCCTCTCAAATGTAACAAGACCAGGTGTTCCTTTCTACCATAACTATCTCTCCACTGCAAAAGATCTTGGCAAAGTAAGAATGAAATAAAAATAAGTAGAAAGTCAATACGAAATCTTCCTCTTATCAGACCCTACAGCAGCAATTGCCATGGATATTTACCTCCTCTTTCTTAAAAGCTGTCTTCACAAGGCCTCTGTATCACCCTGTTATGGTTCATCCTTAATGTCTGTTGCTGCTCCTATTCAGGCTTTTTTGCTTATTCTTTTATATTGGCAGGAAACACCCATGCAAATTTCCCAATTTTATATCTCTGGTCAACTCACCTGCCTAAAACTCTCAAGTCATATGCCCAACTGCCTATTTTATACCTTCACTTATATGACAAATAGGCATTTCACACTGCTCTGAAAATAAACTTCATTACCTCCCCCCCAGAATCCCACCATTAATTAAATCTCAGTATCTCCTTTTCTAGTTGCCAAGGCAACTCTCACCTCCCTATTGGGGGTGGGTGGGTGGTGTAGGGTGCAGAGAGGCAAACAAATTCAATGGTAATATCTTATTTACTCTTTGTTTCATCCCTGTTTTAGGTAATCCATCAATAGATGCTTAAAATATAATTTACATCGTGACATTGCTCAGCTCAAAACCTTCCAAGAGTTTCCTACCCCATAGAAAGTAAAAGGTAAATCTCTCACAATACCTGGCACTGACTTATTCTTTTTATGTCTCTCCAGCTCTCTGATTTCATATTTTCTATTCTCTCCCTCACTCATTCCCCAGCATACTAAGTTCCCAGAACATATCAAACAAACTCCTGCCTCAAATCATTTGTTTTTGCTGTCCCTTCTGTCAGCCCACATGGCTAGCCACTTTATTTCCTATATATCTTAGAGCACATGTCACCTTAGCAGAATACCCTCCCATGATCTTCTAGAAAACAAATAAAATTAAAAAAAATTAAACTAAAGCATATAATACAACATATAATACTCTGAAATGCAAATACAAGGTTAAATAATTAAACAAATTTTTATATGATAGTTGTCACTTTAATTGTAAAAAAAAAAAACTAGCAGTGTAATTTTCTTTTATTTTTTAATTGAACTTTTTAAAGAACAGGGAAACAACTAAGCTATTCCTAAAAGTATTTCTCAAACATCATCTCTATTCTTTGAAAAGCATTAAGCAGAAAAGCCTAGATATTTCTGAAAAAGTGTGAAAGAATATTTCACTGTAATTTTTATAAAATAATTTAAATTCTATGTGTATAATATGCATTTCAAAAATATTTTCAAATGTTTTGCTTATCCTCATTTCTCTTAGAGCTATATCTTAGGAAAGACAATGCACCGCTCCTTTTCAAAATAAATTACAAAGAAAAGTTATCAGGAATTTCAACTATGATTTCTCTTCTAACTCCAAAGGTATTAACAAATGCTCTGTAAGTATTCCATGAGACTTTAAAATGATCTAAGTTAAAGGAGCTTTCCAAGTCAACTTAAATTCTAAGGTATAAACATAAAGGATACAGAACATAGTTGTATGAATATTCAGTCACAACTTAAGAATCTGTATTTTTTTTAGAAATCATACTTCTAAAATAGTTTTTCTCTTATTGCATCATTACCATATTGTTTTTTTCTATATCTATTTTTTATCTGAATAGTATAGTTTTATTCCTAGCTGTTTAGTTCATAGATATAACTAAAATTGTGAAATAAATAGGAAAAGTATTCTTTCTTTCACAATAGAAGCAATAACAACGGAAATATAAGACAAATTATAAAGTAAATATTAGGAAAGGAATTCCTCTATCTTTTTTTACCCTGTCTGGTATACCTATGTGAGGTCATGCCATTCAGGGAACTTTGAGTGTTCTAATTATAATCAGATTCTCCATACAAAATATTATATAAGATGTTAATATGAGATTCCAGAAGTGAAAAATAATGATAAACAATTTACTTTGATTCATTTATACCCAATAGCTAATTTGATTGATAATTTTTAAAAATATATTTTATTTATTTTTTACAGAGAGGAAGAGAGAGGGATAGAGAACTAGAAACATTGATGAGAGAGAATCATTGATCACCCGCCTCTTGCACAGTCCCCTCTGGGGCTGTGCCCGCAACCAAGGTACATGCCCTTGACCGGAATCGAACCCAGGGTCCTTGAGTCCTAGGCTGACGCTCTATCCACTGAGCCAGACCAGTTTGGGCTGATTGATAATTTTTACTGAACTTACTGTTTTTTTTGTTGTTGTTGTTTGGTTGGTTTTTAAAAAAAATATATATTTTTATTGATTTAAGAGAGGAGGAGAGAGGGGAGAGAGAGAGAGAGAGATATATCTGTGATGAGAAAGAACCATTGATCAGCTGCCTCCTGCCAGCCTTGCACTGGAAACTGAGCTCGCAACCTGGGCATGTGCCTTCGACTGGAATATAACTTTCAGTTCACAGGCCAATGCTCCATCCACTGAGCCAAACCAGCTAGGGGCTGGACTTACTGTTTTATGTACCAAATGCAATATTAGCTCATAGTTGTTGACTTTATTAGTGTGAGCAGACATACCTCTTAATAATTGAACTGTAGAATCAGCCTAAACACAAGTTTCTTTTAGCCCAAAACTGAGGTTAGGATGAACAAGTCTAACATTTACCAGAGAAATTTGTTCTAGGATTTATCTTTTTTTTCCAGAGAATCTGACCATATTGTAATTACAAACCAATAGGAGATGTAGTTAATGTTGCAATCCCTAATCCCGCAACCCACCTCCAGCTCCTCACTGGCATTTTCTCTCCTTCAGGGTCTGTACTGCGTGGTTGCTTCTCTGTCTCAAGGTTTTCTCTAGCACCATGGAAGTTTTTTTAGGCTCTGCAGGGCAGCCTAAAATGGCCCCAGGATTTAATTTTCCATAAATTAACTCTCAACCAATGAGACCAACGAGGGTCACATTTAACCCAGTTTCCTATTTCTTTGGTACGATAATCTTGACATATGTTCTATGTGAAACCTCAGTGGGAAGTCGATGCAAGATGGCACTATCTTCCCACATTCTATTTTTAATCTGTCATGGATTTTGAAGCCAGATTACCAAATTCTGTCATGGATTTTGAAGCCAGATTACCAAGTCTGTGAGAATTGCTTATATGGTTGTGAGTAAAATTCTGAGAAGTTCTAAGAGCAAAAGACATGCCTATCACTCAAGCCATGCATATACTGGCCTTTTTTGCTTTTGTTAATTTTCCATATGTTGATTTCATTCTAGAAAGTTTAAGCTGTACTTTCTAATAAAATGACACAATTCAAGAATTCACATGACTCTGCTTTGTGTGTGTGTGTGTGTGTGTGTGTGTGTGTGTGTGTGAGAGAGAGAGAGAGAGAGAGAGAGCACAAAATGGATGAATTCATAATCACTATATTTTTACTCAAAGCTTTGAGAGTATAGCGTTTTTTATTTTCTACCCAAACAGGTCATTGTGAGGACAATAATGTGACAATCTGTTATCATTAACTGTTGGAGTGTTCTGAAGACACTAGAGAGGATTAAATGACCTGGAAAACTCAGTCTATGGAAAAGTCTATTGTACTCATCTCTGTTATTTCCGCTGCTATGCATCACTGAAATCTTAGAACAATATGATTTGCTATAGTGACATATAAATATAAGGGTCATTTTTCACCTTCTTCTTAATCCCAAATAAACCTCAGAGATCCCTTAATACTTTCTATTTCAAGTGCTACCTTAATATAAAATATTGTTAATGTTAAAAGTTATATTCAGGAAGTACTGATGAAATGTTTGATTATTTAAATAATTTATCTGTTTGAGAAATACATAGGTGGTATATTTAGCATAATATAGATATTATCTGTAGGTTAAATTTATGAGATGGTGGTTACGCTAACTCTGGCAGATTTACAAGGTAAATAAAGCAGATAAGAAGAGACTATTTGTAATGTCTTAAGCAATCACAAATCTTCAGTGTCTTTATTTTCCTGAAACCTACCATTCCAACATCTGTGCAAGGACAGCCCTCAACCCACCTAGCATGAGTGAGCAAAAGCTTTTTTACTAAAAGTACCTCCTCCCACCTCCCACATGTCAGAAGCAAATTAGGTAAGAAAAAAATATTTGTAAAGTAAATACATTAAATTGCTTAATGTAGTGTTAAATTAAAAGCATGATTCAAAAAAGTAAAATCTTAAACCATGATAATAGACAAGAATTGACTAAGCAAGCACAAAATCTGGTGCCACTGTGTACAATTTATAAAGTTCCAAATACATTTTTTGGACAATTTTTCATTGTACAAAATGAAACTAAATGAACTATTTACTAAAAATCATATAGACAATGGTAGGTTATGCACACATATAAAATTTAATGTAAACAAAGAAAGAAAAATAAAGAATTATAGTTGATGGCATGCTTAAAGTAAATAAATGGCATGTTGCAAAAAATAAAAATAGATAAAAAACTAAAAATCATATGGAAATACAAACTTCTAAATTACAATCCAAGAAAATATAAATATTTTCCAAGGAAAAATGTTATTGTGCTAAATGAAAAACAAAGTGACATTAGAATTTTTTAAAAGTTTACTAAAGGGTTATACTGTCACTCGCAAACTATTTATAGTGTAATCTTCACTAATAAAAGTCTAAACTGTGAACTCACCATATATTAGCTGTAGGGACTTTCTACTTAGCAATTTTGACATTTTGGCCCTAAGGATGGTAGGTGATCACTTAAGAATCATTTAACATCTGTAGAGACATGATCCTCAACTCACCTCATTTAGATTTAAATGTCCTCCTTTCATCATAGTGCCCATAGTAAAATAAGAGAAAACTTAAATCTGGAGGAATAATTTATGAGTGAAATTAATTTCTCTACAAACTGTAAACATATGTGTTTGTAACAATGAATATCATCTACATCAACCATTATTTATACTTCTTTTAGTTCAGATACAGAGAACACACTATGTATAAAGCTCTATGGTAGGTACAGATAAGTATGAAGTTAAAATACCTAACTTAAAAATGTCCTGTATGAGAAATGAAAGACAATTAACAAATATTGATGATATCAGCCAGTATGTACCATGTTTCTTTCATTTCATACAAAAAGAAACTGAAGCTTATTGTAGAAAGACTATTTTACCTTGTTCTTGAACATAAATAAAGGGAAAAGGAAGGGAATAATACAAGTCAAGTAGGGTTAATGGTAACAGTGGAATTTGAGAAGTGCAGAGAAATGTATATGTAAGGAAAAGGATTTTCAAGAATAACTTAAACACAAATTTCTTTCTGGATAATTGTGACATCAGTGAGCCATTGCTACATAACAAATCATCCCCAATGTTTCAAAACAGCAACCATTTACTATCACTTACTTACATTGGGTGGCTGAAAGTCAGATGATTAAGACTGAGCTTAGTTGGAATGGTCTACCTGCAGTGGATTTACTCCACATATCTCTTTTCCTCCTTATTTTCTTAGTGGATGGGAAAAGAGCCACAGGGTTAGTGGAAATATGAAATATATCTTAAAGCCTAACCACAGGGTTAATGTACCAATGCCTTTGCCTAATTCTAATGACCAAAGCAAGTCATATAGCTAAGCCCAAAGTCAAAGGGCAAGTAATATTATATTTCACTCAAATTTAGAATAACTGTCAAATAATACAGATAGAGAGAGAGAGAGAGCTGAAGAACTAAAGACAATATTGCAATCTACTGCACTGGAAGAATGCAAACTTGGAAAGTTATTCTATAGTACATCTGCAAAAGTATTGATTGCCAACATCAGAGTCTGTTTTTTATTTATTTTTTATTTTATAAGCAAAGGAAAGCTATTAAAAGTTTGGGTACCAAGATGTTTCACCATGATTTTATTTCCTTAAAAAGAGTGTAATCACATCTGCCATTTTTTTTTCATTTATAGACTGCTTTACATGTCTAAAAATGTTTTTCTCTATGTTGAAAAAATGAGGTAATGAAATTATTAGCAATGTTTTCTTCACAATATTTAAATTTTTGCCTTTTAAATTTAGATTTTAAATCCAACTGAAGGTTTTTATTTGTTTGTTTGTTTGTTTGTATGTTTGTTTAGCTTGGGATGCTGAGAAAGCTGATTTTATTTAAATACTAGAGTCCTGGTGCACAAAATTCACACAAAGGGCTCAGCCCTTGCAGCCTTGACCTCATCCAGAGGTCATCTGGAAGGTCATCCGGCTGTATGGTCTAATTAGCACATTACACTTTTATTATTATAGATTTTTCCTATGGATAACATATTGGACTAGAATAACTATGGGATAGTTCATTTTCTTCTTCACTGTTCTGTAGTATCTTATCGGTTTGCTACCAAGTTTTTACAGAGACATAGAACATTTTCTGTTTCTTTATTTCAGAGGTCTACCTGTCCAATTAACATACTTTGTTATTTGTTACATTACACAAAATAAAACTAATTGAGGGAGGATTGAAAATTTTTTGAAATCAAGGCTACCCACGATGAACATAATATATCTCTACTAGAGGCCTGATGCATGACATTCATAACAAGTAGGCCCAAGTTTCTAAAACTAGCGAATTTACAGCGGAGCTTGAATTCTGCTTCTACCTTATTCCAAAGCCTGTAATTTTTCTGCTTGTCAAAATCACCCCAACATACTCATCAAATGTGACAGTGTTTAGGAAAAGTCCGTACATCAATCACTTTTTCTGTCTGTATACCAGGCTTAGTACAGACAGACTAACTGAATTTCAAACATCTACTGGTCAGGATGGAGCCCCTCCTGTAAAGAGGTGGCCAAATGAAGGTCCACAGTTGTGAGTATGTGACACAGAGTTTATTCTTATATTATTATTATGTTATTTATATGTATTCTAACTGTATACTTTCATGTTATTTTTATTATTATGTTATTTATGTCTATTCTAACTGTATACTTACTTTTGTCCACCCCTGTATTTTATCAGGATAGCTTTGGGGTGTTCAGGGAATTGAACATTCAGATTAAATAATTTGGTATGTATAAAATGCTGGTATGTAAGCATGATTGGAAAGAAACTTCCTCCTTTTGGAACACTGCACCAGAAAAACCACGTGGCCTTTGTTCCCACGCTCAGGCTCCCTTGGCCTTTAAGGGTATGGGAAAGAACGATGCAGCCTGAATGCCAGTATTTTCTCTGTTTTTGTATTTTTTTTCCAAAACAAGTGTTCAGTAAAAGTTATTTACTAGGTAGGTATCATGTATGAGGTCTTTTGCATACATTCACATTACTAGAATTGTTTGAATATTTACAATTTTTAAATGGGTGAATGTTTTGCATCGTTCTACTAGTAGTCTTTGCACTATGATCAATGAGCACACTGTTCTATTACCACACTAAAACTTATTATTTTTTTCCTCTACTTGCTTTGGGCAAACTTAATTTTCTTTCATATCCTTAGCAACAAACTCGAGCAATATTAATTCACCAACATATCTTCTATAAATAAGCTTAAATTAAAGATATCCCTTGTTACTCACCACAATCTACCAACTCTCACCTCTATAACTGGCAGATAGAGATAAATGATAACTAAGAAACACATACAACTTAAAAATTATACATTATTTTGTACCAACAGATAAACTATTTAAGGCATTCTATTTTAACATGCCTAGGTATGTTGGTATACTTTATATAACAAACTTTTCTATAAAATATTTTAAAACAATATCTTCCCCCTAAAAGCCTACAAATACCATATTTGCCGGCATATAAGACGATTTTTTGGTCCTGAAAAATATGCCTCCAAGTGGGGGGTAGTCTTATACGGCGAGTATATAACAAACTCTGTATTTTGAGTGGAAATGTTAGGGGGTCGTCTTATACGCCCAGTCGTCTTATACGCCGGCAAATACGGTATTTTTCAGGGCCAAAAAATCGTCTTATACGCCGGCAAATACGGTATATGTAGTCAAAATTAAGTAACTAATTTTACAAATGGCAAAATGCAGTTGTTTGTAACACTGATCTTAAAATGAATTAAGATTTTACTATCTATAAAAATAAAAGTGTAATATGCTAATTAGACCAGATGTCTTCCAGACATCCTTCCTCATGAAGCCAGGACAGGAGGGACCAGGGGAGGGGGAGCCAACAGGGGTCTAGAGTGACTGAGGGAAGCCAGTGCCAGCAGCCATGGGAAGGAAGGCCTACTCTTGCACAAATTTTCGTGCATCAGAACTCTAGCTAAATAATAATTTCGGAATGAACTGTCCCATCTCTCTTGCTAACAATTACAAATTATATATTCCCATTTATTTGAACATGCTACCCCTAAAGGACTTCTGTGAACAATGAAACTATAACAAAGTTATTTCTAATATTCAGCAAAACTGTCTCCATAAAAGCTCCCAATCATTTCAAGTCAAGTAACGTTACCACACTGTAAACAGTATACCAAATCTCAGTGCTGTTAACTCATATAATGTAACAATGTATGTATGCAAAAATATTTTTTTTCTTTTTTCCAATTTCTACGCAATTTTCAAGACCATCAAGTATCAACATTAAATTTTCCAGTTTTGAAGTTGGGAGAACACCCCACTCTACTTTTTTTTAAAATATATTTTATTGATATTTTTACAGAGAGGAAGGGAGAGAGATAGAGAGCTAGAAACATCGATGAGAGAGAAACATCGACCAGCTGCCTCTTGCACACCCCCTACCGGGGATGTGCCTGCAACCAATGTACATGCCCTTGACCGGAATCAAACCTGGGACCTTTCAGTCCACAGACTGACGCTCTACCACTGAGCCAAACCGGTTTCAGCCCCAGTCTACTTTTTTTCAGATATAGTACTCTGAGGTTTCATACACTGATACTAAGGGCTAGATGGGGTTTTGTTGTTTTTTTCATCAAGTGGTAAAAATTCTGCCAGTTCTGAAAATCTGTAAACCTCGAGTCAGCCTCTTCCCTAATGGAACAAAGTTCTTTCTCCTGGAACAGAGCCATCGCCTGCTGTTTAGACTTGTGTAAGTTATCCAGTGAAACGCTTCCGTCTCAGAGGCTGAACTAAGGATATCTTTTAATACATGCTGCCTTTTATGGCAGCGACCTAGTTGATTGTGTCAAGATGAAACTGTCAGTGTCTATTGTAAATGTTTTGAGTAGTTGTGGTAACAGATTAGGTGCAAGTACATGAATGAAATGGGGTTTTATTTAAAGTGACACCTTGAGCCCACTCTCATCAGATTCATCAATTCTAATTCACTTAGGTCTTTTCGGAGTGCTTAGTCTGCCTCACTTGTTTCAATTGCTTCCTGTTTTACCAATATGCTTTTCAATTAGTGGGGCAGAGCATTAACAAGAGTGACATGACGAGACTGAACTATGCTCTGCCAAACCTACCTCCATAGGTTCCCTGTACTGTTAAATCAGCTCTCCATCCTCAACTTGAAACCCACACTTATTAATAGGTTGGCAAAAAAAGACTCTCCTCAAAAATTAATTAGAGTTCTGTTGAACTACTTGAATTTAAAGTAATTCAGCTGGTAATTGATAGAATGCCCCAGTTCACAGGTGGCAAACATTCACTCCATTCTATTTCCATCTGTTGATACGTCTAACCATAAATTTAAATTGCATATCCATCATCCATCTGGAAGTCAGCATTAAATCCAAAATCCTCTTGCCTACAGCTGCTATGCTATATTCAGTTGTCTTTCTTTGAAAATGTCACAAGAACCATAAATAAACATTTTCTACATTGCAAAATTCAATTAAGGTGTCTCCATGTAATATATCTCCAGTATTCACGGATATTGAAGAAGTAACAAGTTAATACAGAGTTTGATTTGTTAATATACTCCAGTGATTAAGAGTTAAGAATAAAATGTTTATATGTAGGAAGTATACATATATATATATATGAAATATTGCATATATTTGAAATATTCTCCAAAATATGTATGCATAATTTCTAGGTAGAACACGCATTGTTATTTTAATTTTATTTTGCATATACAATCTATTTTGGTATTCTTCCAACAACCTGAACTATTATGGCAAAATTTGGCTAAAAAAAATCTGTCTAATATTAGAATTAAACTAATCTATGGGGAACTCACTCTTTTTCCATGGTTTGAGGATTCACTATCAGATACTTTCTACCCACTCCCTTATATTTTTCACTCCACTTGTTTCTACTCTTTGTAAAATGTAAAGTGTATATATTGTTTTTCTTACAAAATTAATATAAGGATACCTGGTGCAGCTAGGACTTTCAATGACAATGACAAATTGGTATGTTTTAAGGTAATGCATAAAATATACTTAAACTGTAAAATTTTCTGCAATAACCTTTCGGGATCTAGTCATGATTATTACAAAGTAAAATTACATTGGTCAAACTCTTGCCTCTTATACTCTTTTACACTCTGCTCTCAAAATAAGATTTACTCACATTCCTTCTTTAATTTTAATTTTCAAGTCTGAAAGCGTGACAAAACTGAAAGCACAGAAGAGACTGAGGGAAATACTCCCCAATATTTTTAATCAATTAACTTGACAAGTTGGAGGGCAGATAATATGGAAGCCTTGGATTTCAGTGTGATATTGTCAATATTTTACAAGTAATTAGAAAACTAATATAATTAAATACCCCAAAATAATTTATATCCTTGGTTGATTACCTAAAATTTAACATCAATATTCAAGGAAATGGCACACCATGGATTTAAGATAATCTGTTAATGCCCACCTAATTGTGAATATTAACATTCCAAATTATGTATTCTAAAATAGTTCATTGAGTTCATTTTAAAGGATTATTTATTAAGTTATGCAAATGGTCACTTTAACTCAAAAATAGATGCAATTAATATTTAACAACTTGGGTTGTTTTATAAGCATATAAGAACATGGAACTGCTGAACAAAGAACATAAGAGTCACTTCATTTAGGATATTCCCTATTAAGGTGGGAATGACTCAACCTTTTACTATGACTTCCTGCTTGTATAACATAAGCATTGTTTTCAAGCTCAAGTTATTGAAAATCATAAAACCCATTCACTAGCACATTATACATTAGTTGAGGAAGATATTATGAAACAAGAGGCTATATCAGAGTATTGTTCCTCTTACTGTTTTCAGTAAATTAACAATCTATGTGTACTTGACATTCTCATATCAAACTAAAGCTGTAATAAAGAAAATATTTACAATTTTCACCTTAATATAATTTCCAGAATATTTCGTGTGTGCGTGTGTGTGTGTGTGTGTGTGTGTGTGTGTGTGTGTGTGTGTTTAATGGCACAATTAAGGTATTTTTCAATTTCAAGATAAAACACTTATTTTGAGTATATAACATTTAAGCTCTAATATACTGAGGTGTTGTTCAGGATGTATATAAATGAAACACATAGGTTCTATGGTTGTTTTCTTTCTTTCAACATTCTTTTCAATTTCAAAGGCAAATGAAAAAAAGATGAATTGTACCTGCTTTCTGAAACAGGGTCCAAATTAGGAACTTCAAAAAGGAACTGGTTTCTGTAAAGATATCCTTTTACTGTGGTCATGCAAAAATGATACGCAGTAGATTCTGAATGGCGATAAATGACAATCCTTTGAGGTCACCTGTTAAGAAAACAAATATACATTACTGTGATTTCAGATGATCTTTCTTTTAACTTTCCATTATTTGAATACAAATTTTATTATATTTTACATCATCTCTATTTAGTTAAACAGAAATTACTATGCTGTTTACCCATATCAGCATATACAGCAATTCTAATTAAATATATTTAGTTGTTGTTTTTCAAATTTATTTTTTATAATTTATATTAAATGATAACAGTGAAGAATATTATTCTAAATTTTCATGGTTTACTTAAAATATTTAACAAATCATCCAGACGGAAAAATCAAGGCACCTTTCGACTTTACACATTGGACAAAATGAACTTAGTAGATATTTATAGAACATTCAATCCAATAGCACCACATTCTACACACACAGAACATATTCTAGGATAGAAATATGCTAGGGAAAAAAAAAGGCTTAATGAATTTAAAAATATTGAAATCACATTGAAGTTTTTTTTTTTTCCCCCTTCCTAGAAGTCAATTACAAGAAAACTGGAAAAGACAAATATATGAAGAGTAAATAACATTCCATTGAATAACCCAGATGAAAATATCAATCAAAGTTTTAAAAAAATATCTTAGACAAATTAAAATGGAAATGTAGCACACCAAACATTATGGGATGTGGCAAAAGGAGTTCTCAGAGGAAAGTGCATAGCAAAAATAAAAAGCCCACATTAACAAAAAAACAAAGATCTCAAATTAAAAAAAACACACAAAAACTTTAAATCTCAGAGAACTTTAAAAGAACAACTAAGCCCTTAATTAATAGGAAGGAGAAAAGAAAATATCACAGATAAACAAAAATCAGGAGCTTTCAGTGAGACTGAACAAGCAAAAAAGAGACAGGACTCAAATTAGAAATGAAAGAGGCTACATGACAACTGATACCACACAGATACTACCAATTGTTATATAAAGAACAAATTAAAACCCTAGAAGAAACGCCCTGGCTGGTGTGGCTCAGTCGATTGCAGTGTTGTCCCATGTACCTACTGTGGTGGGTTTGATTCCTGACCAGGACACTTATATTTTTGGTTCAGGGAGACTATTGGAGGTGGCCAATCAATGTTACTCTTTCACAGGGATATTTCTCTCCCCCCCTCACTCTCCCTTCCTCTCTCTCTAAAGTCAATTTAAAAAAAACACACCACACAACACAATGTATCCTCGGATGAGGATTAAAAAACAAGGGACTAGAAGAAATGGCTAAATGCCTAGAAATGTACAACCTACA
Source organism: Vespertilio murinus (assembly GCA_963924515.1). Taxonomy (NCBI): domain Eukaryota; kingdom Metazoa; phylum Chordata; class Mammalia; order Chiroptera; family Vespertilionidae; genus Vespertilio; species Vespertilio murinus. The sequence continues at coordinate 109,816,599 of OZ004709.1, forward strand.
AATTCTGAATCATGAAGGTATAGAAAATATAAACAGACTAATTTCTAGTACAGATATTAAATCATTATGAAGAGTAAATATGAAGAGTAAATAACATTCCATTGAATAACCCAGATGAAAATATCAATCAAAGTTTTTGATTGGTAAAAATTACCAGTGAAAAATAGTGTCAGATAAAATGAATTCTACCAAATATATAAAGAACTAACACTAATTCTTCTTTAAAAATTCCAAAAAAAATAGAAGAGATAGAAATAATTTAAAATTCATTTCACAACGCCAGGATTACCCTGATATCAAACCCAGACACAGGAACTACAAAATATTATAGGACAATATTCTTGATGAACACAGATGCAAATATTTTCAACAAAATATGATAAAAAAAGTTCAGTAGTACATTTAAAGGATTGTACAATGTGATCAAGTGGAATTTATTATAGTGAAGCAAGGGTGATTCCTCATCCACAAATCAAGCAATGTGATATACCACATTAATAAAATAGAGAATTATAATAATACTGGGGGCCCAGTGCACGGATTTTTGCCCCTTGAAAGGAACTGTGGGCTACGAGGCTGCAGTGGGCACAGGGTGTGGGTTTCAGCATATCCTCTTCACCCCTGCCCAGCCCTTTCTGCCACAGCATTGGTTCCCTCTCTACCCACAACCCCACTCCCACTGCTCCCACTGCCCCCATGCACTGACTGTGCTGGCCCCACTTGCACCTGCTGACAGAAGGGAGCGATTAGGCTGGTGCCAGCAGTGGGTGCCAGCGGTGGGTGAAAGCGGGGCCTGCACCTTCAGACAGTACAAGTGCCGGGGGGAGGGAGGAGAGGGCCTTTGGCACAGGGGAGTAAAGAATTTTCAGTAACCACCAGAGGCTCGCCCCATTGACAGCGACCGATGCCCCACCTTGGCCTGGCACCCTTGCTCACCTGCTCCACCATCCTGCCAAGGCCAACAGCAGCCAAGTTCCCTGTGCACCCCCTGGTGGTCAGCACACGTCATAGTAACTGATTGGCTGTTCCACGGTTCAGTATATTTGCATATTAGGGTTTCAGATAGATAGATAGATAGATAGATAGATAGATAGATAGATAGATAGATGATAGATAGATAGATAGATAGATAGATGATAGATAGATAGATGATAGATAGATAGATAGATAGATGATAGATAGATGGCTATGTGAATATATAAAGAAAAAGCATTTGACACAATTCAAAATCAGTTCAAAATAATCACACTCAGCATAGTGGGAATAAAAGAAATAAGCCTCAAACTAATACAGGTTACGACAGATCCACAATTAATATCATATCAATAACAAAAAGCTGAAAGCTTTTCCTTTAAAATAAGAAAAAAGACAATTGAGACTTCCTTAAAAATAAGAAATAAGACAATTGTGACTTCTATTGCCAATTTTATTCAGCACTGTATGGAAGTCCCAGCCAGGGCAATTACTTTAAATACATACATATATATTGAAAAGAAGTAAACTATTTTATTTTGTTTTTATTTGCAGAGGACCATGTTATGTGTAAAAATCCCTAAAGACTGAAAACTGTTAGAACAATAAAACATTCAGTAAAGTTGTAGGATATAAATCAATATGCAAAAATCATTGCTTTCTATACACTAGTAATAAATTATCCAAAAGAGAGCTTTAAAAAATCTCATTTAAACTTGTATCAAAAATAAAATACCTAAGTAAAAATTTAAATAAGGAAGTGAATTATTTGTATATTGAAAACTATAACATACTAATGAATATGAGTTTAAAAAGACACAAATAAGTAAAAAGATATTGTATACTCATAAGTCAGAAAACTTATAATTTTAAAATGTGAATACAGCCGAAATCGGTTTGGCTCAGTGGATAGAATGTCAGCCTGTGGACTGAAAGGTCCTGGGTTCGATTCTGGTCAAGGGCATGTACCTTGTTTGTGAGCACATCCCCAGTAGGGGGTGTGCAAGAGGCAGCTGGTCGGTGATTCTCTCTCTTTGATGTTTCTAAGTTTCTATCCCTCTCTCTTCCTCTCTATAAAAAATTAATAAAAATATATATTTTTAAAAATGTCAATACAACCAAAACTGATCTAAGGATTCAATGAAATCCCTAAAATAATACTAACTGTATTTTTTTTACAAAAATAGAACAAACTTATTCATATGGAACCACAAAATCCTTGAATAGCTAGAGCAATCTTGAGAAAGAAGAACAAAAATGGAGTCATTGCAATTCTGGATTTAAAATTATATTACAAAGCTACAGTAATCAAATAAGTGTGACATTTGCATAAACACAATGCATTTTTTAAAAATAGAGTACCCCAAAATAAATCCATGCATATATGGTCAATTTAAACTTCTGACAAAGGAGCCAAAATATATGATTGGGAAAGGACACTATCTTTAATAATTGATGTTGGGGGGGAAATGGAGAGCTACATTCAGAACAATAAAACCTGGCCACTGTCTTACACTATCCACAAAGTCAACTCAAAATGGGTTGGGTGTATGATATGACACCTTAAAACTCCTTGAAGAAAACACAGGTGGTAGTAAGCTCCTTTACATTGGCAATAATTTATTTGAAATATATTTGTATTGATTTCAGAGAGGAAGGGAGAGGGAGGGAGAGATAGAAACATCGATGATGAGAGACAATCACTGATCAGTTGCCTCCTGCACACCCCTGGCATGCACCCTGACTGGGAATCTAACTGTGACCTCCTGCCTCATAGGTGGGTGCTCAACAACTGAGCCACCCTGGCCCGGTGGCAATACTGTTTTTTACTTGATACCAAAAGCAAAGACCCTTAATGGCATCATGCTAAGTGAAATAAGCCAATCAGAGACAGATAAAAAATACATGATATCATTTACTAGTATATATGGAATCTAAAAAGAAGAATCACATTCAGAAACAGAGAATCAAAAATTGTTTGTCAGAGGCTGGAGAGTATGAGGGAAAAGGGAGAGGTTAGTAAAAAGGCACATTCTTTGAAATTATAAACTAAGAAAGTATAAAGTATGGCAACTATAGTTGATAACACTGCATTGTATAATTTTCTATGAGAGAACTTAAATGTTCTCACACAAAAAAAGTAAAGGAAAAGAGTTAACTTATTATTGGATGTGGTAATTAACTAGATGAGGGAATCCTTTTACTATTTATGTATAACAAATGTTATTACTTTAAATATCTTACATTTTTATGTAAATTGAATCTTAATAAACCTAAAATTAAAGCAAAAACATTAAACACAACACCTATATTCCAGATTTTAAGTTTTTATAATAATTCTGTTACACCTAGCATTTGAAATATTAATTTTTGTATTATTCCTTTGATTTAAGGACTTACAATATGTATTTCTTCTTAAAAGTTTATGAGGGATTTATATTTTTAATATGTTTGAGAATGATGTAACTACATCTTGCCTGGAGTCCTGTATGGAATGTGCATGTATGGTGCATTCTCTATTCTTTTAATTCTAATAAATTCCCTGTTCCAAGAAATTCTCCATTCAATAAAATTACATTTTTCTAAAATTCAATATTTGATAGAGTTGTGATACCACTTTACATTAGTGGAACCATATGAAATTAAGATATTTTTTGTTAGACAAAAATGGAGTAATATCAGTAATTTTATGAGTCATCTGAATATTTTTTCTAATCCTAGTTTGCATTTCTGATGTCAAATCCAAATGGTAGATATCATATCAAGCCAATTTTTAAAAATAATACACTAAGCTAATTTTATTTTGTAAAGCTCACGCTACATGTACAAACCTATGCAAGAAAGCTGATAATATGTCTAAGGCTACTTAAAAAGTAAATTATTCTTTTAACATGTAAAGCTTGTTGTCTGTGTTGGTGAGTAATTGTGAGCAGCATGGATTAGATGATTCTTTTATTTTATTTTCCTTTCCTTTACCTGTTCCTCCCTCCCTTCCTCTTATCCTTCTTCCCTTCCTCTCTTCTTCATGAATTCATTTTTTTACCAAATCTTACTTCTTTGATCCCTATGTATGTTTTAGGTCTTTATCTTCTTCATTTCCATTACTACTTAGAAATAAGCAAATTTTCTGCATTTGTCACTGAATTGGTCTCCCTGCATTTCACTGTTAGCCCTCTTTAAGATGAACTTCATGCTGCAGCCAGAAGGATAGTTCAAAACTCATAATGGATAAATGGCTGGATATAGTGTTTTTATTTATGTTTTTTCTGTTATGTATAATATATATATATATATATATATATATATATATATATATAACCAATTAACCTCAATAACGCACACAGAGACCTCACACACATGCAGTCATGTGTCACTTAACAATGGTACTAAGTTCTGAGAAATGCATCCTTAGATGACTTTATCATTGTGTAAAAATCATAGAGCAAACTTACATAAATGTAGATGGCACAGCTGCTGGGACCCACCCCTGCCCTTCTCATGCAGCGTGAATCCCCTCCCACCCTGGTGATGGACTGTGATAGTGTGTGATGGCGTGATGATCACCTAGGCTTTTATTGTAAAGATAGGACCACTGTGGTATCTGTATGCCATCCCTTACCAAAATGTCACTATACAGTTCATGGCTATAATTATTATCATCTCATCATGTGCTATGCTAGTTATTAAAAATTCAAAGGTGAAGATAAAGACCTGCCCATAAGCAGATCCAGTGAAAGTACAAGACGGGTGAACAGCCAATATGATGGATGTGTGATAAGTGCTATAACATAAAGGTTGGCTGGAAACCACGGAATCAGCGAGAGAACCCAGACCATTACTGAGTGTCCAGGGAAGGCTTTCAGGTGGAGGTGACTTCCCAGCCTGAAATTAACAGAATTGAGTCAAGCAAGAATGGCCACAGTTGTGATCAGGAAGACATGTTAAGTCATATGCTTAGAGATCTTATATGGTGCATTAAGGAACTTGGACTTGGTTTCCAGGCTGTTCTGAGAATTAAAAATAGCCAATTGAATAAAAATACTAGTACCAATGACAAAGTCATCTGAATTCATATACACATATTAAGTATCACAGTTTAAAAACACTTCCAATTATATTAGATCATTTAAGCTTCAACCTGCTTTCGCTGATGTCAAGACAGATTTTTTTCAGAGAGCCTGTAACACACAGAAGCTTACAGAGACAAGAATCCAGAATAGCACAGTCCAACCCACTGCTTCTACAAACAGGATGTAAGATATGTCATTTTTTAAGTGGGCTTTGCTGATGTAATATGGTATAGAAAACTGTTAAAATACTTAATGCCAACTATATTTTCAAAATTATTTAAAACCTTAACTTTTAAGTGTTAATTACACTGTAGTGAATCATTTATGATTCACAGTCAATTTTTAATGATGCCAGGTGTATCATCCTAATTCCAGATTAGCTGTATCCCACTGACACGGTTTCTCCCCCACTCCGCTGCCACCTGTCTGGTACCAAACCCACTCAGCTGTGGAAACTGACAGCTGGTTCTGCAGGGGGGAGTGGTGGGAGCAGAAGTCAGGTGAAAATGACTCATTAGCAATGAAATGGAAAAAAATGTGCAGACTTCCCTGCGGACATTTTGGATAATGCATAGTTCTTTTTTTTTTTTTTTTTCGCTTTCCCCCTAAAGCTCCCCTCACTCTGATTGCCCAGTTAAGAGTTGATTTCCCCCCCCTCCATTAAAAAGGCCCTTAATATTCAAATGTTTTGACATTTCCCTGAGGTTATGTCATCATATTTAATTCATTTATGTAGATTTCCTCAACACTCATTGAGATTTCCATTTTGACCTGAATCATAGCATAAGTACCCCTCCCCTCACCCCCAGTTTTGATGTTTGGCTTTCTGAGCATGTCCAGGATTAGAAAAAATCTGAAATTGGGAGTTGGCATGCAGTGAACTGTAGTTGCACATTAGCTACAAAAACCACTACATTGGACATCAGATTGCATATGAAGAAAACAGAAATTTATGAGCAGTGTTTGAAACATGTTTAATTATAGGTTTTTCTCTCACTTTTCTGTTTCCTTTAACTTTGCTTACAGAGATTTAGAGATTACTTATATATCTCTCAAATGTCTCATATTCCTGGCTTTTTATACCGCTTAAAAATCTTTTCTTTGTGTATAAGGCATGTTTGAAAGATCAATAAACAATCTTATACCCAAATTTTAAAGTATCATTTTTTTTTAGAAAAGTAGTAGAGAGATATCAAACTTATAAAGTTCTAAGATGTTTTACCAATAGAAATTCTCCAAGGCTATGAAAGTCTTAGTGACTAAAACATTTAAAGAAAAATTTTCTTATAATAAGTTAATTGTTGCTGAAACTGGTTTGGCTCAGTGGACAGAGCATCGGTCTGCTGACTGAAAGGTCCCAGGTTTGATTCCAGTCAAGGGCATGTACCTTGGTTGCGGGCACATCCCCAATAGGGGGTGTGCAGGAGACAGCTGGCCAATGTTTCTCTCTCATAGATGTTTCTATCTCTCTATCCCTCTCACCTTCCTCTCTGTAAAAAAAAAACAATAAAATATATTTTAAAAACTAAGTTTATTATTGTAGAATGTCTCCTAAATATTCTTTCTACTATGGGAAGCTGATCATGTTTAGCTTAACAAATTTTACCTATTTCTAAGGCCAAAATGGTAGATAAAAAAAAAACAAAAACACAGCTATCAAGGCACCATGGCTCCTGATAGTAAAGAGCACTGTGTGCCTTTTAGGAACTTGGCTCTCTAGAGTTTGTTCAAATTACTGACACACTGATGTGCCAAGAATAACGCTGAAAACACCAATACTGACTGGGCAGAACTTCAAAAATAAAGTTTCCTGAAACCTCACCTCACCTTTTATCACTTGAGCTCTTTCCTCACAGATGTGTGCTTGCCTTCTGACCTTCCTGGTTTCTCCACAGCCTGAAGCTCCGCTATGATTAGCCGCCACTGGAAGCCACGCTGATACATCTGTCACTGTTAGTTAAGAATATCATCTACCTTGAAAATAACTAGCATTTTTCTCCTTGAGTCCTTTTTGGCTTCCTCGCTGCGAGGTCAAAAGGGCTGCCGGTAGCAAATAACCAAGCCCAGAAATGGTGGTTGAAGTATTTCATTTCACAAAACCGTGAACTCCCAGGCCAACCTTGCTGCTGCCATTAGTCACACGTTGACCACATGCCTTCTATCTGGAGAAACCCTCTTCTCTCCCCCAGGTCCAATGTCATGGGAAAAAAAAAAAAACACCTGCTTTTCAGACAGGAGAGCAGAAATCCTCACAAAAGAGAGATAGCTGAGCCCCTTTGTATAGGCTCTATTCTCTTAGGGTGCTGAGGCTCTGTGAGAGCAGCCAACGCTGAAAAGGGTCTCTGCTGCCTCCACCACGGGCACGGCAGCTGTTAGCACTTCTGATGTCAAGGTACAAATGTCGTGAAGGTACAGTCAGCAAAGTAACACCCATGGAAAACAGCCCCGCCGTCTGGCCGGCCGCCAAGGCACGTAATCATCTCCTTACACTCTGCTTGGAGCTGGACATCTGTTATCACTGTTCCCGCCAATTGTTTTTAATTGATTTGCTTCACATCAATGGGATGAAAGGGTTTTGTTGTGTTGTGTGTGTCGGTTTTTTTTTTCTCACTCTGTTTAAAGAATTAATTTCAAAAGTGAAGAGGAACTGAGGTGCCGAGAATTTTATGGTCCAGCTTTCTGTGATTCATAAACATGTGTGTCCTGGGAGGAAATGGCTTGAATGAAAATGTGTTCCCCACTCGCTAACCCGGGTGTCCTCCATGGAGGGGAGAGTACATTCAAAAGCATCAAGTGCCTTAGAGATGTACAATGTTTACATGTTTACTTTGAAAACTCCGAGTTCTAATTAGAGAAAATTGACCATGTATAGGTAAAGATGCTCAACCACGAAGTGATATCTTAGTCTTTAAGAAGTTCCAGAATTCACAACAAAAAGGCCTAAAGAACTAGATCAGCCTTCCCTAAAACTCTCCGTTTGGTTTTCGTACAATGTCATCACAGCTAAGTGGTGATACAAAGATGCCTCTCTCCAGGGATGGGACTCCAGGGATATGCATATTGACAAACTGCTTGGCATCATCAGTTGCTTTATGATTTGCAGTTATCACCAGCGTTAAACTCGGACACGGTAATTGACTAACCTGTTTGTCAGTATCTACAGAAGGATGCCTTTGGCCTTGGAGCAAAGCTTGTGGGACACTTTTTATGGGGACAAGTGCAACCAGAGCACATAATGAGAAAACAGGAATGGCCCCTCTAGGAAAAAAAAAAAAAGGCATATGCTCCTTTTACCAGCCAATTAAAAGGACAAACATCACGGGCATTGCTTTCCCAAGCCCAAGTTTATATACACACCTACACACAGTCCCAGGAGGTGCACACATTCACTCCCTCTTCGTTATTTGTTTCAGTCTATCAAAGCTGCTTTGCTAAGTTAAGCAGAGCATTTTAATTAAGAGAAATAAGTATGACAAAAAGGCCTGGCTTGCTGTACACGTTCCATCATGACAGTGTCCTTCACTCTCTAATTATCACCATCAGTGACCTATTTCTAGGCCTAATCTTCCAAACCTGTAAGGGCCTAATCCGTACACACATATGTATACCGCATAAGCCCCTCAACCTCAATATTTTAACACCCCTATAGTTTCACTTTGTAAATATTACATAAATGTTTTAGGTTGTTTTTCTGTGTTTCTGTTTTTTTCATTCACACAGTTCCTTGGCAAAAGCAAAATAAAGTAAAACAAACATAAAGCATCATTTTCCTTGACATTTGTGTATGCCAACTGTTCCCTTCTAATAATTCACTATATTCTGTGATGATCACTCAGAAACAGTTACCAAATCCGGGCTCTCTCCTCCACCTCCAATGCTCATGTTCACTGAAGTGCTCTCCTCACTTGGCCGTGGCTACAGCCTCCCAGCAGTTTTTCGTGTGCCCCCCTCTCTCTCACTACCTTGATTTGTCTCATCTTTAAACTGTACGTTGTTTGCTTTCTTACAAACAAAACCACAGTGCCACGTTTATGAGCAGAAGCACTATAGATTTGCAAAAGGAAAATAATGCTCGGAACCTGTAGTCTGATGCTATTTATAATCTACTTATTTTTCCAACTTCATTATCTGAACTACTCACCAGAACAAGTGCTTTCCTTCTCCCGGGATATGAAGTGTGTTTGTCACTCTGCCTGGAATAGACATTGAAACAGTCCCCACCCTTTATTACCTCGCTACTCCAAGTGCTGTCTACAGAGCAGCACTGTCAGCGTTACCTGGGAGATTGCTAGAAATGCAGAATCTCAGGTTCATTCCAGTCCTACTGAATCAGAGTCCCTCGTTTTACAAAAGCTCGCCATTTCCTGTACACAAAACTATGATCTCTTCTGGAAAGACATTCTCCTGTAATTTCCCCAGCATATTCTTTTCACATCCTAATTCCCACCCTAAAGCATTTTAGATACACATTTCCATTATACTTAAACATCTCCCACCTTTCCCTTCTTTGACCTCTCCCGTCTCTCCTTTCTTCCCTCTTTTCCCTTTTCCTCCTCTCCTCCACATGCTACTGTTAATTGAGAGGAGCGGTAGTTGCAGTTGTTATATTAATATATTCCTTTGGCTATGTGCCAATCTATTACTCTGATTTCTCCTTCCAGTCTAAATTTCCTCCTCAGCTTGTTTCAGCGAGGGATGAACTTTGCCTTTCCTTTGCCTAGAAATTAAACTTTCTTGCTATGTGATTGTAAGAGTAAAATAACCTTCACAAACATAGTCACCATTGAACCAGTGAAAGTAGTTATTTGGAATGAGATGCTAAAATCCAACTAGATATGGTATGATCTATTCATATTTCTGAAAGGAATGAATCATCTATTCAAAATTCTTTTTAAAAAAATATATTTTATTGACATTTTACAGAGAGAGGAAAGGAGAGAGATAGAGAGCTAGAAACGTCCATGAGAGAGAAACATCGACCAGCTGCCTCTTGCACACCCCCTACCGGGGATGCACCCGCAGCCAAGGTACATGCCCTTGACCGGAATCGAACCTGGGACCCTTCAGTCCACAGACCGACGCTCTACCACTGAGCCAAACCCATTTCGGCAATTCAAAATTCTTCATGGAGTGCACTCCGTCTATATCTGAACAGTTGCAAAATTTTTAGAGGAGCAATTGTAGAATTCTAAAGAGTTCCAGTTAATAATAATATTTTATATCATATATATATATATATATATATATATATATACACACGCCACTTGGATTAGCAACAAATAATGATTTTTGGTAATTAAAGAGATGAATGCTGTTCAGAAAACATAAGCTTCACTTTTCATATGTGTTATCCCACTGAGAAGCTCTACATAGCTATACAAGGGCACTGCTCAATTTATTAAATATTTGTTGATTTGGATCTTGAAATTTGCTTTTACATGATCAAATGGCTTTCTCATATTACATATCTCTGGCCTTTTTGGGGTACTTTTGTTTCAATCTACTTTCTAACTCATGCTCTCAGATACCTAAGGGTAAGACAATCCTTCCCAAATTTCTTTATTTGGAGCCCAGCATATGTTTATCTTAGAATATTTTCATGAACAAATATTTTATTGAGTCAATAAAGTCTGGATTATGACTGAGGCTCAAGTGATATAAAATTATGGCACATTGTTGCAAACACAATATTTACTATTCCAGATATAAATGATCATAGCAAATATTTGCTCTTCAGTTGTCTTGATTATTATAGACACAGTTTAAATGGGCTTTGTTAAATCACCTTTATAATTAAGAAATACAAAATTGCCGAGTATAAATTCTATGCAAATCGATCCTTCTTTGAAAATGTACACTTTCAGGTGCTTTATTTCACACACAGGGTCTTCTTGGTTCTGTAGTAAATTAAATTCACCTAAGCAGGAAGGACACCCATCATATTCTAAATAAATCATTTTGTCCTTTCATTCAATGCATGATAACTTACCTGCCTTTTCTTTTTTTTTTTTGTCCCCCCCTTACCTGCCTTTTCAATGTTAACACTTTCTTAGCATATTTTTAGCTGTCTATGGAAGTCTTAAATCTAGAATAAATTATTGGATTAATGTGTGAATCTTAGACATTAATGATTCAAATAAAAATGAATTAATAAGACCTCTTTGATGAACAAAGAAGTGAAGATCTGTGTCAAAGCACAAATATTTCAAGCTGAAAATGGGTCACAATGATCTACATATTTCAAGATAATTTACTTTTAACTCCTGAATCATGACCTATAATTATTTCAAACAATTAAAAAACGTTTTAGTAGTGTGAACTTATATGTTGATAGTTAAATCTTACTGGTTTTATATTTAAATTCTATTCATAAAACTTGGTATTGTAGAGAAAACAACAGTCTTATAAAAACAACAAAAATAGTGGACACAGACAACAGGGGGATGAGGGCGTGAGTGGGGGGAGGTTGGGAAGGTAATGGGGGGATGAAAACAAATATGTAATACCCTAATCAATAAAAAAAATTAAAAAAGAAAAACAACAAGAACAACCGTGAAATTTTGGATAATGGGATGATAACTAAAAGAAAGGCATAGGCCTATAGACAACTGAGTGAGGTATAAATCCAAATAGAGGTGCTCCTGTTCTTTAATATCATCCTTTGCTCTCTTTTGAATAAAACTACTCTCTCTTATTTTTTTCCAGATGAAGAGCATGGCTATATTTATTAAAATATTATCTCATTCATAGAAGATCTGTAATAACATATCCATTTTTCCAGATTTTTTTCTTTATTGATTAAGTTATTACATATATGCCCTTATCACCCCATTGTCCTCCCACCCCTCCCCCTGACACTCATGCCCTCACCCCCCTGTTGTCTGTGTCCATTGGTTAGGCTTATATGCATGCACACAAGTCCTTTGGTTGATCTCTCCCCTTTATCCCCACCCTCCTCTACCTTCCCTATGAGGTTTGAAGGTCTGATCAGTGCTATTCTGTCTCTGAATCTGCTTTTGTTTATTATATTCCACAAATGAGTGAGATCATGTGATATTTATCTTTCTCTGACTGGCTTATTTCGCTTACCATAATGCTCTCCAGTTCCATCCATGCTGTTGCAAATAGTCAATTTAGAGTTGAAAGATTTAAAATAATTACCTTAATTTTTAAAAATTCCTTTGTTTTGTTTTCTTATTTCCCATATAGGATTTCTTTGAGAAAATAATAATGTCGACTAAAAACTGATGAGTATTTTCTAAATGCTGCAGAGTCTTCTCAGAATCTCACATAAACTATTTGAACTATGCTTCTCAACAATCTTATACAGAAAAGCTAATTATATTTAGCACCATACAATTTAATGTAGACAGACTGAGAGGAGACCACTTTCTTAACTGCCTGGCTATATGATAATGCCTGCTGCTGAATGATATTATAATAGAAATGATTAAGAATAGTATGAATAAAAATATATTACCTGAATCTTGTGTACTGTGAATAACAATATATATAATGTTTAAGCAATCCCATCATGAGGTCATCATCATGATCCTTAACATCTAAGGAATCTAAGGCTCATAGAGGTTCTATAATTTACCTCAGGCCCAAAAGCACGTATGTGATGGAATCATTTTTCAAAGCAACATAGGTTGTCTTTAACCCAGGCACATCATATTATATCTTTTTTGCTCTCAAGCATCTCCATTGCACTGCAGTTTTTGAGGCAGTAGGGAATATATCTGTGACTGATATGTATTATTTGTTTTGTTTTTATTTGTTGGATTAATGTAAAATATGTACTCAAATTTCACTGAAACAAATTCTGATATTTCATTTCAGATGATAGAGGCCTGATCACAATCAAAGAATGAATTGGTGGCCTTTTCAAATTTCTCTCCTGGTTAAACGGCAGTGGCAGTCAACAAAGCAGCCATCTGTATGATGTCTTAAGAGATAGTGGTTTAAGGCATATAAATATCTGAATATAATTTTGCAAGCTATATTTCTAGATAGTAAATAGGACAAACACACAATTTTCAAATAAAGAAAAGCTAAAAGAAAATACTGTTTTCTGGTTTATCTACTTTATTTTATTATTCTCACCAAAGTACATTTTTTCCCCATTGATTTTTAGATACAGTGGAAGGGAGTGTGGAGAGAGTGAGTGGAGCAGGGGGAGAGAAATAAACATTGATGTGAGGATGTGAAAAATACATATCATTTGGATGCCTCTCAAATGCACCCTGACAGAAATGGGGGCTGGGGAGATGGAACCTGTCCTTCAGCGTGTGGGCAGATGCTCTGTTCACCGAGCACCACCGGCCAGGGCTACCTCCTTTATTTTAAAGATGAAGCATCATGTCTTCCTCAAGGCTACTTAATAGTCTAACCATAAAACTCAGAAAATATTCTGTTTAGGAACTGAGTTAAGGATTTTTTTTTTTAAGTAGCCAACATTGTCCCAATTTTAAAGCATGATCAGTGTCAAAATTTGGTAGCTTTGGCACAATTAGCCACCCTCTCACTCACCTGTTATCAGAAGGAGACCTAAGTTTAACTTCTTTCTCTGCCCCTTCCTTCTCCTTGGTTACTTAGGTATACAATAAGATAATATTAATGCCTAACTTATCAAGCAATTTATTTCCAAGCGATTGCAAACCACTGATTCATAAGTAAATGTTATTAACACTGTTTTTATGATTTATCTGCCAAAGTATATAAGGAAGAACCGACCCAGATTTTGGATGGAGTAAATATGTTTTATTGTCTCTCATCATGCCAGTCAAAATAACTTGGCTAAAATTTCCAGGCTTCTATGATCCACCAGGGCTTTGAATCACATTGTTTCTGTCACAGGTTGTGGTCCTTTCCAAGAGCATTTTTCACTTTAAATATTGACAGGAAGGGGTACTGAACAGGGACATGTGCAGACCCCAAACTATTCAGCTTTTCTTCCTTTTCCCCCCTTTCCCCACCCCATTCTTTTTTTTTAACAAGATAAACCTCAACAAAGAGCTTAGTCTTTTAAACTCTTTAATAGAAAATATTTTAAGTCTTTCTTTGGAGATTTGCAGATGATAAGAAAGCTATAGGTACTGGAATAGTATATACACATCTAAGAATATGGTCAATGCTACTGTTATAATAAACTAGTATGAAGAATACATTATAATTTCCTTAAAATTACAATGGTATTGGTTTCAAGAGTCACACTTTTTTTAAAAGGCCTATATTTCAAGAACCAGTTAAAATAGTTTAAAATTAGGTCATTTTTATATCTTTGGAAAATATCAAAATAAGAATTTGTTGTTTTTAATTTTTAAAAAAGTACTGAATGAACAAATGTAATATGCTCTTTGGACCCTCTCCCTAGAGAAACAGCTATAATTGGTGACAATTATTTTTTAAATATTTTTATTGATTTTTTACAGAGAGGAAGAGAGAGGGATAGTTAGAAACATCGACGAGAGAGAATCATCAATCAGCTGCCCCTTGCAGTCCTCCCCCCCCCCACTGGGGATGCGCCTGCAACCAAGGTGCATGCCCCTGACCAGAATCGAACCCAGGACCTTTCATTCCGCAGACCAACGCTCTATCCATTGAGCCTAACTGGTTTTGGCTGGTGAAAATTACTTTTTAAATGTAGTCTCTAGAAATTGTCCCATGAGCATACTGCAAAACACACACACACAAATATTTATTGAAGAAAATCTAATAATTATGCTTTAGAATTGGTAGAGTCTAAGTTATTTGAGTCATGACTTGCTCCCTCACTCCATGCCTGGTAGCCCTCACTGGGATGAGAAGCTCCAATCTGGAGGGATGGCCCGAAAGATGGGACACCCTGGTGGAAGGCTAAGGTATCTCAATCCCCAATGCATTTTGTGAAGTCAATAGAACTCTGAAAGCAAATGTGACACTGGTAATAAAAGAAAAAAAATATGTAAATGCCTTTCTAAATATAGTTACACAATTCCTTAACCAAAAAAAAAAAATTACCAAAGCAAATCTGGTAATATATAAAAAATATAGTATATCATGATCTACTGGGAAAGAATCCTAGATGATTTTCTTACTTAAAAACTCCTCAACTAATTTATACTAACATAATAAAAAAGTAAAAAAAGACATATGCACACCTTAACACAGAATAAAAAATGTTGGACAGAATTCAACCAATAGAGAATTATCAATTTGTGATGCAATTTAACAAAAATAAAGCTTTCTGCTAAACACACTAGAAAAAATAAATATCAAAACAATATAAGGAGATTGCAAGAAGCAAAAGTATATATTACACAGTATAAATTATATTAATTTCAAAAACAGGCAAAACCTATCTAGGTGATATAAATCAGGAAATGGTTGTTTATTTATGGTGAAAATTTAATGAAAGTATCATAATGGTTCATCTAAGCTTATGGAAGTATTCTATATTTTGATTGGGATTGTGGTTACACAGGGTCTATATATTTTTCAAAATTCATTAAAATGTACAGTGTGATAAATCAATTGCATGTAATGTACTTCAATACAAACATAATGGTAAAGAAGAGCAAAAAAACACAACTTTATTATGAAAATATTTAATTTAATAATTAACACTATAATTAATTCATTATATGCTTATGCCATTATTTAATAGTGTTCTGCTATTGAATATTTATTTTTCATCAAGTTTTCTGGGAATTTAAATTATGCTATTATAAGTGACCTTTTAAAAATTCATCTGTTTCCAATATATAATATTTCCTTGTGAGTCATTGTCTAAGAAGTTGAAAAAGTTCCAATCTCTTGATACACATTACTAAATTGCATTATGAAATTACTATATTGATTTATGATTTCACTATACATTTTTCATCAGCATCACATATCTCTCTTTAGATTTATCTTATATATAATTTACAAATGCACTTGTATGTATTCACAGTTTTTGAGGTATAGCTGATAAACACTAAACTGTACATTTTAATAGTGTATAATTTTGAGTTCTATTGTACGTATGCATCCATGAAATCATCACCTCAGTCTAGATAATGAACATTCCCAATACCTTGAAAAGTTTCTTTATGCTTCTTTGTAATATTTCCACCCAATGATTTCACTAGGTAACTGCAATTTTAGCATTTTATATAATAGAATCATTTGCTATATTTTTTCTGTCTTTTTTTCTTTTTATATATTTTTTATTGATTTCAGAGAAAGGAGAGGGAGAGAGAGATAGAAACATCAATGATGAGAGAGAATCATTGATTAGCTGCCTCCTGCATGCCCCGTTCTGGGGATTGAGCCCACACCTAGGGCATGTGCCTTTGATCATAATTGAATGACCCTTCAGTCCGTTGACCAATGCTCTATCAATTGTGCCAAACCAGCTAGGGCTTTCTTTTGACACAATAATTTTGAGAGCTATATATGTGTTTACTTCTGAATATAATTATGTAAAATAACTCTTGCAATGAGAGATCCCTGAAGGGATGTTGGAGAGCTTATTTTGGCCCTATCCCCACAGGCCAGGCCGAGGGACCCCACCGACTCCATGCACTGGGCCTCTAGTATGCACATAAGATCTTTGGTTAATCTCTTCCCACCCTCCCTACCTTCCCTCTAAGATTCATCAGTCTGTTTCATGTTTCCATTCCTATGGTTTCCACTCCTGCATTGAGTATCTGTCCCCTGGTAGTCAGCGTGTGTCACAGCTACTGGCCAGTTGGCCAGT
The DNA here is from genome assembly GCA_963924515.1 of Vespertilio murinus. Taxonomy (NCBI): domain Eukaryota; kingdom Metazoa; phylum Chordata; class Mammalia; order Chiroptera; family Vespertilionidae; genus Vespertilio; species Vespertilio murinus. The sequence continues at coordinate 109,833,366 of OZ004709.1, forward strand.
GGGCCTGTTGGCCAATCGCTTAGGCATATATATATATATATATATATATATATATATATATATATAGACTAGAGGACTGGTGCATGAAAGTCATGCAAGAGTAGGCCTTCCTTCCTCTAGCTGCTGGCACCAGTTTCCCTCTGGCACTTTGGACTCAGGCTTCCCTTGCAGCCCTGACTTCATTTAGAAGGTTGTCCAGAAGGACATCCAGTCTAATTAGCATATTATGGTATTATTATTATAGATTGCTTGTTAAATATTATATAAAACAACTGATTGCTAGCATTGGACAATAACCAATGTTGGATTCTTTAAGGGGAAAATACACAAAATAACGACCACTTTCAACTATGTCTTGAAATATTTTCTGGTCTTCAGTCTAAGAAGGCAGAGCTCAGACAAGGTGCAATGGTCTTCATAAGTGGATGAGTACATCTCACAAGTTGGGGCAGCTACAGAAGAAGCTGTGATTGATGGAACAGAGCCCTGAGTCAAAGGGAATTATATAGAAAGTATCCCAGATATTTGTATACAAACACTATTCTATCCTTGGCTATTTCTGCACTGCAGATGCACAGAGAAAAACTATGGTATTTTTTACTTCAATTACTCATTTTATTTTTACCATACTCATTTTATTTTTAACTGCAGACTCAACCAGCTGAAATTGAAGACAGTGAAATTAAAGATAGGTTAGTAGAAAATATGCAAACTTAAGCTGAGATGGAATAATAAAAATGAGAGGAGCATAGCATAAATAAAATCACATAATCAAATGGCCAAAAGTCCTACATAAGTTCAATAAAAATTCCAGAAGGGGGAGAGACGGGGACAAAATAAATATGTGAGAAAATAATGGATGGCTCTGGCCAGTGTGACTCAGGTGGGCACTGTCCTATGCACTGAAAGGTTGTTGGTTTGATTCCCAGTCAGGGCACATGCCTGGGTTGCTGGCTCCATCCCCGGTAGTAGACATGCAGGTGGCAACTGATCAATTTTTCACTCTCACATCACTGTTTCTCTCTCTTTCTCTCCTTGTCCCTTCCTCTCTCTAAAAATCAATAATAAAATAAAATAAGTAATGGATGGACATTTTTCTAAATGCTTATACTCATGTCTATTTTCTCCTTCATAAATTGTTTGTACTCCTGCTCCACTTTGTTCTTCTTGGTGTTTTGGTATTTTAATATTTTTTCCATTTTTAAAAATTTCTTATATTATCAATGTTAGAGTATCCTTGACCTCAGAAATTAATTTTAAAACATAAATAAGACCCTACCTTGTCTTTATAAAATTACCACATTCTCATCTTTGTGTACAGTAAACTAAAATCCATCTCAATAATAGTTTATGATAACTTTTCTAAATATCTCTAATAAGTAGTCACCCACTTCTTATCTTTTAAAAGTATTTGTACTATACCTAGAGTACAACACATACATTATTTCTGTTAATTGGTCCGTTTTTTCTACTCTAATATGAGCTCTTTCTACTCTTCAAGAGCTCTTTATTTGTAGGTGCTCTGTAAATCTTTCTTAAGTGGACAGAACAAAGAAAATATGTAATAAAACAGAGTAATAAGTTATGATTTACAGTTTGTACTAAAAGGAAACAGAAAGGAAGCAAAGGCTGTTGAGTACAGTTTGGATATGCTCCATTATTTTGACAGTAAATTAGCTTTTCATTTGGATGTTACTTTCTTTCAGAAGAGTTTGATGCATTTTAAGTTGATGCAGCAGTGCATATTATTAAAGCCAGGAATCATAAATTATTCCTTAAATCATTGAGTCTTGGGAAAATAGAAAGCCAATGAATCACATGCCATTTGAACATCGATTTTGTTTTTGCATAAGCTTATGCTGTGCTTGGTGTATGTGTATGGCTCCAGCAGGTCTGCATGCTTTCTAATTTGCTTGAAAGCTGTGTGAAAATATTCCCATGGTCCTCTTATAAAATATGACTGCCTGACATTTTCTTTAATTACAAGACCTGATCTGTTTAATAGCACAACATTGGCCTCCAACTTGACAGACCTCCCCTTTAAAATCAATGGTTAGACTCTAGGGCACCAGCTTGGTCATCAAGATCAATATTAGAAAAAAAAATAGCTTGTCAAGACATCTCAGCCTTTTATTGATTCCAATGGGGAACAGCTCACAGATTGAATAATGGTATTAGAGCTCTGATCCAACAACTAGAAACCTTTTACATTAATCCCAGTGTAGGCAGATGAATCTGTGATAATGCCATAAGTACAAAATAATTACTCCAGTATTAGAGTTAGAAAAAGCTGAATGTCTTCAGAATATATATATATATATATATATATATATATATATATACACACACACACACACACACACACACACATATATATATATTAACTCAGTAAATAAACAAAGTAAAAAAAGCATTTATGTTACTTTTACTAAGAACATGACAAAAAAAAAACACACACACACACTGAAAATTCATTTCACCAATACTAAGAAATAAAAGAGAAGGGATCATGAAGAGAAACTGTCATGAGAAGAAAAATAACATTATTTCCTCTTGAAGATATATTTATTTAGGCAAAAATCTGTTAAAATTCTAGAAAGAGTATTTAATTAGAAATCAGTGCTCTTCAATTCAAGAGCAAGCTAATTATATTGTTACACAAGTTGCTTACTTTATGTAGGCCTTGATTTCCGACTTTGTCATATGCAGTACTAAGATAATATAATCTGAATAGTATTTTAAAATCAAGGAAAAAACACACAAATAAATAACAGTCAATATTAGTTACTTTTATATTTTATAATTGTAATAAATTTGTATAGTTATTATCATTTTCACTCCTAAGTTAAATACTATCAGAAGGTTTAAATATATTCACACCAATGAATGGAAAATTAAAATCATACCCAAGAGGATGTTTCATGGTATTAAAAACAATATATATTTTTTAAAAATCAGAAACAAGAGTTTGTTATTCCTAATACTTTAAAAAGATTATGGATTTGTACCTACACTACTGACCTGTACACTTGAAAATGTTTAAAATGGTAAATGCTGTTTTTTTTTAATATTTTACCACAATTAAAACTTATTTTAAGTACAGAAAAAATAGTTTGAATGTTTTAGTTTAGTTTATATCTAAAATTTAGGGAAGTACACATCAACAATTTATTCTCTAGAAGAGTAACTTAGAAACACCTTTATCTTGCGAGCTAATTACTACACTAACAGTGTTGGGTCATTGAATATCTCAACTTAATGGGCATTGTTGTAGGTATTTTATTTTTTCATTTGATTTATATACATACTTTCTTATTCTGCTTATTTGAAAGTATGATGCTACTAAAGAGTGACAATAACTTAAAAATAAAAAAAAATAATATAAAGATTAATCAATGTTCTTAATATTAATATAGTCACCTTACCATTTTCAAACTATAAATCAAAGTTTGGAATTCTGAAACAATCATTAAAGAGAGGTGTCCCACCTCAAAATGATAATTACTACTATTGATGAATATTATTCAAAGTACTTTGAACATAGATTACTGGAGGGAGTACATACAGAATTAATACTTACATTTAGTGACATATAATTGAGGTATAGAGATGGGAGTTTGTGTTGATTTTGTATTTTTTTCCTCTAGTTTTAATCGCATGTGTCATTTCCTACCTTCAGTAGGTCACAAGGTAGATATAATTATGCTGTGATTATATCATTTACTGTAATTTGCATTAAATTGCTTTGAAGACAAATGTGTTTCAGATTTATAATATTAATTAATATTTGTACAGTGATCTGCTATACAAATCAAATGTTCTGATTGTAAGTATTTTATATTCTAACACTATTTATTAAAAATACTTCATAAATAAAAACAAGTAGAGTCCAATTCTTATGAAAATCATGAACATATCAGACTATTTCAACATGAATATACAGTATAGCACATTTTAAAATGTATCATTTAAAATAAACTATTCTAAAGTCAAAAAACATTGAAGAGCATGTAGGCTATAATCTGAGGTCAAGAGAGTGCTGATAAAAAACACATAACTTATACTAGATGAAAAATATATGTGTATTACTACAAAATTAGCATAATTGGTAAATATTTTAAAACTATTATTATTTTATAATTTTGTTTTTATCACTAAAGAGTTATGAAACATCCTAACATCTTCTATTTAATCATTATAAAATATACATTTTTTATGTATAAAGGTACATATATTTGGTATCTACTATATATGCTTAGATGAACATACATGTATGACAGCAGGGCCTAGAGATTTTCTGGGCCACCTTGGCATGCCTACTGCTGGCAGCCAGCTAGACCAAAAGGCATATACCCTGAGGCCATCCCATCGGGAGCTGACCAGGTTCAGCCCTGGGCTGACCTTCATCCCGGTAATTATGAAGTTTGCTGCACCCATCAGAGTGGCTGCTCCTGCAATGAAGAAAGCACTCCTCTGACCTGTGGCTTCTGGTTAAGTGGTGGAACACTCCATGACATTTGGAGCCGCAGCCAGGATACCTCCACCGCAGACATGAAGCAAGCCAGTAATTATCTGCAGGCTCCCACAGTGGTCGGACGTCCCTAGGAAGAATAGTTCCTCCCTGTTGGGGTGGGCGTTCTCTAGTGTCTCCAGTTAGAAGAGTGGCTCCTCTGGGTTCTGCCACGGCATAAACTAGCTTTCAGGGGGAGGGACAATCACTGCCTGGTGCGCAAGACCTGTCATCCTTGATGAGCTGGTTTCTGAGGGTGGGTGGAGGAGGAAACCTGGGCTCCAACTCCTTCCGGCAAAGCTAGAAGCAACCTTAGGCCAAGGAGATGTTGTCAGCAGTTTGCTATTTTTCAATAATGCCGTGGAATGCACTTCTTTTACCACTTCTGAACTCACTCAAGTCAAATAGCGACTAGTCTTTGGTATTAGAGATTTCCCAGGATGACATAACTTTGGAAAATATTGACTGTGCTCTAAGGATAGGGCTCTATACAGAATTATGAATGTGGTTAAAGCTCTCCATTATGTGCAATGCTGCTAGATTTTGGTCACTGTGCAAACGACCCAGAAAGGTAGAAGGGATGAGAATTGCCCCAGTTGGAAACATCACAGATCCTACTGTCTCACTGGAATTCCAACATTTCTCTTTGACAGAATTTCACGTCGTTCTGTGACTATGACTAATTACAGAATTCTAAAATGGTTGATCTTCACTCTCTATTTTTACTGTTTTGTGGGTTAAAGAGTTCACT